>CACRXK020013845.1:0-13617 GCA_902702795.2 Paramuricea clavata
CTATGTTAGAAGCTATACAACCTGTACTTTATTGTTTTGCTTTTTACATTTACCGCTCTAACACGTATTGCAGAAATCGACAAATTTTATGGAAACTTTCACTCTGCTTGCAGACAGGGATGATTTACGGACATTCATATTTACACTTATTATTAATTTATATAGATAAAAACTTATCTGATTTAGGATAGCAAGTTAGGAATGTAAATATCACACACTAAGTCTTTCAGACAAGCAAATACTGAATCATTTCTTACTATATTTCCTAGTCCACAGCATCACTGAAAATATGGTAAGTAATTTTCCCTTTAAATATCATGTGACACATTTCCATGGAAATAAAGTGTTAATTCTAAAGCTTTTACTGATGTTGTGTAGTGTTGTTCATTTCTCTGCAAAACCAGACATGTCAACTCTCCCGGTGCTGCCAGGAGACTCCCAGTTTTGACCTTTTTCTCCTGGTATCGCAGTATTTTATCCTGGTTGCTTGTTTTAATTGTTATGAGGTAATGGAATATTTTCCATATTCATATATCTGGCAAGAAATAGTAATTGTGTGAAAATCACTTGTGTCCAAGCTCTGAAACTTACCACCCGATTAGCGCGTTTGACGCCGGCTGACAGCCGGAAATTTTGTCTCCGATTGCTCGGCTGCCAGCCGGGCTGTACTATAGTATACTGTTCGTTCAAAAAATGCGCGCATTTCGGAGACTGGTTCTAGAATGTTTCATAAGCAGAAAACCACCAAAATTACATTAAATTTTCCGAAAATCATCGAAATGCATCTAAATTCATCTTCCCAATGCATATAGCTAACTATGCGACAGGTAAATAAACGAGAAAAAAAACAATTTCGGCAAAAAGAAAAATTCAAATTCGTTTGCGCGCATTCCGGGACCGAACTCACGACTTTCAGCACACACGCTGAGTCTTGTCCCTCTGCGCCACCACGTCTTACACGGAAAATATGTTAATTTATTGTATATATACAGGTTATTCTTAGCCAGCGCGATTAAAGATTGCGTAAATACGTACACCATCGTACACGGCCAAGGGTACAGTAGCAGCCGAGCCGTATCTACACTTTAATACAATACTTACAATACATCGCGGCATAGATCACGGCTTCCAGCCGGGGTTATTTAACTGTAATACAATACTACCATGCAATACGAGTGTCAGCCATGCCTGTCGGTAGTATACTGTAGTATACTACGATACTTCACGGCTACCAGCCGACAATACGGCTATCAGCCGGGCCTGTCTGTAGTATACTATAGTATACTACAATACATCACGGCTACCAGCCAGGGTTATTTAACTGTAATAAAATACTACAATGCAATACGAGTGTCAGCCGAACCTGTCGGTAGTATACTGTAGTATACTACAATACATCGCGGCTACCAGCCGGCAATACGGCTATCAGCCGGGCCTGTCTGTAATATACTATAGTATACTACAGACACGCCCGGCTGATAGCTGTATTGTCGGCTGGTACCCGCGATGTATTGTAGTATACTATAGTATACTACAGACAGGCCCGGCTGATAGCCGTATTGTCGGCTGGTAGCCGTGAAGTATCGTAGTATACTACAGTACACTACCGACAGGCATGGCTGACACTCGTATTGCATGGCAGTATTGTATTACAGTTAAATAACCCCGGCTGGAAGCCGTGATCTATGCCGCGATGTATTGTAAGTATTGTATTAAAGTGTAGATACGGCTCGGCTGCTACTGTACCCTTGGCCGTGTACGATGGTGTACGTATTTACGCAATCTTTAATCGCGCTGGCTAAGAATAACCTGTATATATACAATAAATTAACATATTTTCCGTGTAAGACGTGGTGTGGCGCAGAGGGACAAGATTCAGCGTGTGTGCTGAAGGTCATGAGTTCGGTCCCGGAATGCGCACAAACGAATTTGAATTTTTCTTTTTGCCGAAATTGGGTTTTTTTCTCGTTTATTTACCTGTCGCATAGCTAGCTATATGCGTTGGGAAGATGAATTTAGATGCATTTCGATGATTTTCGGAAAATTTAATGTAATTTTGGTGGTTTTCTGCTTATGAAACATTCTAGAACCAGTCTCCAAAATGCGCGCATTTTTTGAACGAATAGTATACTATAGTACAGCCCAGCTGGCAGCCGAGCAATCGGAGACAAAATTTCCGGCTGTCAGCCGGCGTCAAACGCGCTAATCGGGTGAACTTACTCCATGAACTACAAGTGTTTGGCATTTGACTAGTTGCATTCCTGCCATGTTAGCATTAAATTAAATTAAACAAGTTGTTGAAGTGAAAGCAATTATAATGATTTGAACACTGCATGACTTTAATTTTGCTCTCCCGGTTTTTTATAAAATCTCACAGTTTTTTAAGGGAGATAAAAAACGAAATCTCCCTGTTTTAAAATTTTATGGTTGACAGGTCTGGCAATTTTGATGTTTTCAAAGCAATATTAACCTGGACCCATACATTAATTAATCATCCGGAATGATAAAGATAATTATGACATTATAAATGCCAATCAAGCATTCCCCTTTCCCGCTCACCCAGGAACAATAACAATCAACAACAGGAATAGCCTGAAAACACCAGGTCAGCAAATAAGTGACATATTTTAATGCTATAAAAGAGTGAAATAGTAAGGTTGTTTATATTTTAACACAAATCATTTGTTATTTGTGAATGGTTTGCCCACTATAACATCAGTCATTGGTCAGTAAAAAAAGCAGTGACAAAACTATTGTGACTTGGTTGAATCATCACCACATCCCTTCCATGTTTGAATAAATTAAAAGATATTGCATCCAAACACATACAACATCAGTATTAAGCAACTGATACACTAAGTTGGGTCATTGTGCATTATATTTTAGATCAAAATAATCAAAATACTAAAGCTGGCATTGAAATATAATATTTTAACCTTCCCAAAAGATCCGCTAAATAATTTATAAAATAATTGGCTATTAATTTGGAGCAATTTTTATATCCATTATGTTATTTTCTTTCAAACTTTGGTTGGCATTAGTAGATGAAGGCATTAGTAGATGAAGCCCCCCATATAGTGGAGGAAGTGACGTTAGCATTTTAGGATTTTTCCTGCCATTTGACGTCAACATTTTGCAGATAAGTGTGACGTCATTTTTGGAACATTTGTCGCATAACATTTGTCACATGATCTTTTGGAATTTTGAGATGGCGTCAGCAAAACGTATAAAAAACGGGAATTTTATATGTATTTTAAAATGGAAGGTTTATGTGATATGTTTGCAGCAATGAGTATTTCTCAGGAGGTGACAAACAATTTGGTTGTGAATGAAGTATCTTATGAAGTGAAGAATGTTTGCGATTTGATGAATGCTGTGTTTTTCGAAGTGGTTGTTTGTGAAATTCAGAGACTATTAAAGGAGAAATGTCTCGGCTGCAAAGTCGATCATCCGAGTCAGAGGAGACACGTCTGTATTATTTTGTCAGACGAGGAGGGATGGTTACTGCATGGTTTGGAAGCAGTGGAGCATGTGATTGAGTGTGGAATTTTGAGGAAACAGTTTCTTGAAGCTATTTGAGTGATGAAATTGGAATATTACGGGTGTGCAAAAGAACATTATGCGAAGTTAATAAAAGATCATGAAGTCACAATTGTTTTTTGGGGGATTTGAGAGGAAGTTTTTCTGATTACCAACCATTTTGAACTACCTAATGTATTGCAGCGAAGACCATTGTGCATAAGACACGTTTAGTAAAAAACATTTATTTATAAAGTTGCAAAAGATTTTTTAACAGAGATGTTTTGTAAAACTACTAATGTTTTTTTGAGAACAAAGGTTTTACAATTTACTGAGTTGTTCTCGTACTTTATTTTCTAAATGATTCCGATATGCTTTTTTATGATCTGTTCCGAGGGATTTGAATGTTTCCTTTGTCCCTTTGACATAATAGGTGTATCTTGGCAGTGAGCTGAAATGACATTGCGGTGCCCATGCCATTTTTGGCACCGCACTATATCCTGCTTGTGAGTTTGTTGGTTTGTCTGTTTGTTTGTTCACATCAATACTCAATACGTTTCCTTAATCGCCTACCAAACATTCCTTGCATGTGCTCGGAATTTATTAATTATTATTAATTGCGTACACTCATGATGATCAACAGTTTGCTCAGCTTTATCTCTGGTTTTATGCATCAAACAAGGACAAAAATACCACTGTTCGAATCAGCGTGAAAAGTTGTGTTTACGGATGGAAAATTGATTTCAAAATTGACTTCTATTCTAGCTATTTGTCGCCTTTGAAAGACAAAAGCCGCTCAAAATAATCTTTCACGTTTTCCGAATTCCTTTTTTTGAGGAAAGTTTTCTTCCGAATTAGAACTCGAACTCTCATGATTGACTTTTTGCTGCGTCTTATCTCTGGTTTTATGCGCCCAATTAGGACAAAAATACCACTGTTCGATTCAGTGTAAGAAAGTATACTCACAGATGTCAAATGTATTACTAAACTACAGTACTCTAGCGATTTATGGCCTTTGAAAGACAAGCAAAATTGTATTGTTCACAAATTGCTCAAAATTATTAAACTAATTAAAAATGCAATACATTTGACCTTGCTAACTTTCGTATTGTTGGTTTTCTCTTTTTCGTCCGTTTACCAGTTGATTTGTCTCACTTTTCTCTTTATTTTGTTTGTAGTTTCAGCCCAAAATATTATATTTTGAAGGTTTTAATGTGCAGTTTTAATAAGCGAAATTGTATTGTTTACAAATCGCTCAAAATTATTAAACTAATTAAAAATGCAGTCTGTTTAATCCTTGATAACTTTGGGATTGTTGGTTTTCTCGTTTTCGGCCGTATGCCAGTGGATTTGTCTCACTTTTCTCCTCATTTTGATAGTATTTTGAGCCCAAAATATTTTATTTTGAAGGCTTTAAAACACAGTTTTGATCCTAACGTACGGACCAACTGGCGGCCGACAGGAGAATGTGTAGCATGCTAAATATAACTTTACTTGTACATGCAGGCGGAAACGCCAAAAGTTTTATTTGTAGGCGGGCACCGCATTTTAGTACTGTGTCTGGTTGAGCATAGGATTCCAGGGGGTCAGTTTGTGGATTCCATAAGTCATGTAGAATACGTAGTAATGGTTGATTGTCTTGATATACTTGTAGTAAAGTGTAGACAAAGTTTTGATCCGGTTCTTCTTGCAAACACATCAGGTGCTGTGTAAAATCTTTATGATTTTCAACGTTTAGGATTTTAATAGCAGCTATGAATTTATTCCATGTGGAGGATGTGTTGTTAGCTTGTTCTATAGCATTGAACCCATGCATTCCCCAAGTTTCGTGTTCGTCCATCATTAGGCAATCCTGTTCGTATACTTTACAACCACAGCAGCGTTCATTGTGTATTTTTTTAACCTCACATGCCACGTTCTTAGCGTAGATTACTTCCAGCAAGTGAAATATTCAACTGGCCATCATCAGAGTCAGTGTACAACTGTTTCCCGTGCTTTTTGACAAGTTTTAATAGGATATATATACCTTTTAGACATTTCTCGCGTAACGTGTTTGTCGCATAGCGTTTGTTCCACAACATTTGTTGCGTAGTGTTTGTTCCATGACCTTTGTCGCGAAACACGTATGATCTGACCTAGTAGGTATGACCTCGATCTTGGAAGCTAGTGCGGATTTTGTGCACTTTTGGCACCACAGCAACGCCCATATATGTGTGTGACGAGGCGTTTTGGGGCAAAAGCGATGAGCTGAGGCGGCAAGCAAGAGAGGAAAGAACATGGACAGATGTGAAAGACATAACGAGAGGCATAGGAGGTATCGAGCTAGACGCAGGGAGCAGGAAGAGGAAAGGAATAGGGAGCTCGCGCATTTGCGTGAGTTCTACAGGGTTATGCTGGATGTTAATTTTGAAGCTGTGGCCATGTTTGAAATGCTAACGAAGTCCCAGAGGCGTTTCTAGAAGACACAATTGCTTTGGAAGAGATTTTGCGGGGGCTGAATCTGCTGTGAAGAAAAACAAAAGAATAAAGAGAAAAAAACAGAAGAAAACGGCCCTTTTAGGAGCCATCAAATCTATGAGCGGTTCAAAATTGTGTATAATTTTTTTCATGTAGTGAATCATTTGCAGGGGAATTTTTATGCAGGTAAATTGAATAGTTACAAGACGCTCTGTTGAGCGTTTAGTCACTGGGGCTATTAAAATAAGGTCTTCTGTGCAGGGCTTCTGCGCTTATTGCTCTCTCTTCTGAGAGCAGTGTATAAGCACAGAAGCCCTGGGTACGAGGTTGATATCATTTATTGGATTTATCTGGCTTAGGCCAACTTTGAGGACACTGGAAACCAGGCTTAAACAAATTTATTGCAACTCCACATTTTGACCCTTCAACTGATTTTCTCAAAAAATTTAATGCCCCCTCCCCTTCTAGTAAATTATTTATACTCATGGCCCCACCTTTTGCCCCCCCCTCCCTCTTCCATAAATAAGGACTGGTCCTAACTGCAGGAAAAATATGTGCACTTCACAGAACATTCATAACAATTCATAATTTATTACTTTTGCTTCAGGCTGGGTAACCACAACAGAAGTTGGCCAAATAGGCCCTTTGAAGGTAGCTTGGGTGTCAGGCTTGATGCTTGAAATAGAGCCTGTTATACCCTGTGAGCAAAGTCCTCTCATATTTCTTCTCGGCACGGCACGGAGAAACAAGAGAGACTCTGCAGAACTTGTGTATAAATTCATTTGAGCATGCGCGAAGGTTGCTAAGCAACTAGTTGCCTATTTCCCAGAAGAAGATTTAATAAGTAGTTTCTGGTTCAGATCAAAACCGGTTATAAAACTGGTATCAAACCTGACATTACTCATAATTATCCAAGTTTTTGGATTGTCGGCTCCACAAAGAATATACACAAGTTCTGCTGAGAAGAAATACGAGAGGACTTTGCTCACAGGGTAAGCCTGTTACTGAAGTCAATAAAAAGTGGACAGTGATTGCGATGCACAAAAATAACAACCAATCAAAATGGCAATTGTTAATTACGTATCAGTCAATTCCAGCAGTGCCCATCCCCCCGAGGTATTAGCCATTTCTGGGAAGAAAATGCTATGGCACAAGCCATTTGCAATCAAATTAAATATCAGTTTTCCAGCAAATCTACCAAATCCCCATGATGGAAAATGTTAAAATCCTCACCCCAGGGCTAAAAAATATCGGCAATAGCCCCCTCCCCGTGATTAGGAAAAGCTGCAAAGTCCCAGGGGTGGGAACTGCTGGAATTAATTGATTACATTAGATTATCCAAGCTAATTTAAAATGACAATAACGGCGAACTTTTCCACCAATATCTCAAAACTAAATATTCCAATTTTCATCGAATGGCCAGGAATTACATATATTAAATAATAATAACTGTTATTGACTGCAGCAAAGGCAGTCATTAACCTGGCCAACAGTAGTTAAAGTACAATTACAAGTGCGGAATATTACAAGTACGGAATAAACAACAATTTGGCATTACCTTAAAAACAAAGCTATTTATTTCTGACCAATGGGAATTTTGCGTACGAATCATGTGCATCAATCCTTTTTACTGACCTCAGTAGCAGGCTTTATTTCAAGCATACAGCGGCTGAGCCTGACATTGTGTTTATACAACCTTGCAAATTTACTAGTAGGAATTTCCATTGTGTTTGCAGCCCTTACACTTTGTGTTTCATTATGGCATCTTGACCTTGAAAGAGTCTATTACTGTGGCTCCAACATTTTCCCGTTCGGCATTAGAAACACAATACACTGATCATAAAATGACTGAAATATTACAGATTTAAAAGCCTGACACCTAGCGGCAAAGTTTAAGAGGCAGTCCGTGTAAAAACCGACCACTCGAATTTCTTAAGATTACAGATTTCCTTCAAACTTTCTGTGTGGAAGAAGTCATTCATAAAATGAACAAAAAACGTTGACTTGGAAATTGTAGTCAGTTTTAAAAATTTTTTCGCAATTATTTTCGGACGCGTTCGAAAACAAGTTAAAACGTTAATTACGCAAGTGATATTTGAGCTTTTTTATATCTCACAGTTCATCTCACGCTTTTATTCTAACTTCTTGAAACTTACATATTTTATTATTGCCTGCCTAGGCATAAACCTAAACTAAAAATTATCCTGATCACTTGAAGCAAACAAAATATTGTGTATTTTTAAAAACGTCTTTCAAACAGCGGATTAAATATTTGTGTTAGTATGCTGGCGGTAAATTATTTTTTCTCAAAAGTGCAACGGTATCAAGTATCCAATCTATTGCAGCTACTGAGTATTATTACACATCTACTAGAATAAATAATAAAATCTTTGGGCAGTGTGTTTTTCACTTGACAAGCGCGTCATGAATATAGTTAATTTTCGCTAATTCGACTAATTATAAGCTATAATTTGTTAATGCATTTACTTAAATTTTTCGCGTTAAAAACATACAAAATTGTTCACTATCTTTCAAATATGGCTGTTTTTTGGATAGAGACTAAGTTACAAATATGCCAGATTTATGCTAGCTTTATAACATAGAGCAAAAGTCCTGACGCATGTGCCGACTGAAATTGACAATCACGCGTTGCCAATTTTATCTTTTTATTATTTATCAGTGAAGATCCGGGCTTACGGATCGAAAGCTTTGCAGTAATAAATTTACGTGGTGTTTCCACAAACAAAAACAATTATATTTTATCGCCATGCAAACATTCAAAGAACTTAATACTGATCTTGGTAACTAAAACTATATGCACCGATTTCCTCCGAATGTACACATCTATCACAGGAGAATATTAGAAGAAAGTATATTATACAATTTATTAGAGAGTAATGTTTTTCGTGTGAAAAGCGGTTCTGTCATATGTAATCCCCGTCATCGCTTGAAGTCGGTCAACGCGTAATTTCAAGTGTTTCTTCGCTTTCTTAACAGTATATTTATATCGTAAAATCATTACAATTTTAACTCGTTGAAGTTGGGGGGGGGGCAAAATCCCCCAAAGAAAAGTCAAGAAAGGGCCCAAATATTTTCGGGCAATATAGACCACAGCTCCTCCAATAGATATATGAATCCTGTACGCCTATGAGTATACTACTGTACATTTATATTGCACTCATGTGCATAGAGAGACATGGTACGAAATTAGAATCTATAAACAATCAACTTTAATACATGCATGGTTGGGTATACAAAAACGTTTTGCCGTAAAAAACGAATTTCTTTCTTGTTGCTTTGAGCTATTAGGCTATATTAAAACCGACGAAACATGTAGGCTAGTAAGCGTATATATTAAGTGAAAGTGAAACTTATTCTCAAACAAATAAATGAACCAAGACTGCATGTCGTAATCTCTCTGAAAGGGCGAAGCAGTAACTAAAGGGTGTATATATAGAGGCATCTAACGGCAAGTGATTTAACGATCACACGGAGGGGTTATTAGAGACCTTACGATTTTAGGACGACAACGCAACGACGACGGCCAAAACAAACTCCCTCAAATAAATGGTAGTATTAAGCCCACTATTTGTTGTATATTAGTTTCTCATCCGGAGTTTCTCATCCGGAGCTTCTCCTAAAGTGGATGCGTGCTGGCGGGACAATACCATTATGCCATTATTTGCTGGATTTCCCCTCCCCATAAAATTTATTTTGGAGAAGTGCGCATTAAGCATTTATATAGCAACTTTCTGGAAAACAGCACAAAATCAGTAAGTGCAACTGAAAGCATGTTTTCATAATTTTGTACCCAGAACGTCTGGCGTTTTTCTCCCCTGCCCCTGGCTTCCGGTAGAACTTTTATAGCTGAGTTTGGATATTTAATAAGTGTACGTAATGCGGGAAAAACTTGCAGTTTGGTTATGAAATTTTGTATTTTAACTAACATTTGGTTTGGGAACGTTTCTAATTGTCTTTCTTTCAAATTTCACTTTGAAGACATCACAAAATTTATAATAATGGTCAAAAATGGCAATAATAATGGCGAACAAGGCCATTTTCTTAAAAAGCATGCAGGCGGGGATGAGAAACTAATATACAGCAAATAGTGGCCTAAAGACAATTCATGGTATATCAGCAATCGTATGAATTTAATACAATCATATGAATTTAATGGGTTTTATGTTTCGGAAGAGTTCTGCTGAAGCCAGTTTGAAGTTGCACTTGTTGCGGCTTGAAATGCAGCCGTTGTATCAAGATGTGAAAATCTGTAATTAGTGGCGTAAAGTCTGTAAACAAAGCGAGGACAATGTCTAAATTATTCATATATTGCAATTATTGAATTATTTTTAATTATTTATTGTATTTGTAGCCGTTGCTGTCCTAAATCGTATAAAGGTGTCTATTTAAAAATCGGGGAACCATGCAAGGTAAGCATGGTTAAAAATTTTTCGAGTATGGGGACGTATGCATGCACATGCATGGTTTACGCTACTCATACGTTTCTCTCATACGCAATAGTGTGACAGGACCTTAACCGAGATCAGCATGTAATTGCAGTTCTTAAAAAACATGAAAATATTAAACATGTATAAAATATTTGTTTCATTTTATAGTGGCAAAATAAATCTGCACTATGTCTATGATGAGAAAAAAGTGCTCCTTCAAGGCATTCCTATAAATTGGCACACATATATCCTTTCCCGCACTTTTCTTATACATTTTTGTTTATATATACCATGCATATAGTATTTAATGATACTCATAAACGTAAAATTTCAAGCATATATAATTGCTGGCATATTTATAACTTACTCTCTATCCAAAAAACAGCCATATTTGAAACAGTAAACAGTTTTGTATGTTTTTAACGCGAAAAATTTAAGTAAATACAAAAAGAAATTATAGCTTATAATTAGAGGAATTAGCGAAAATTGACTATATTCATGACGCGCTTGTCAGGCGAAAAACACACTGCCCAAAGATTTTATTATTTATTGTAGTAGATGTGTCATAATACTCAGTAGCTGCAATAGATTGGATACCTGATACCGTTGCACTTTTGAGAAAAAACAATTTACCGCCAGCATACTAACACGAATATTTAATCCGCTGTCTGAAAGACGTTTTTAAAAATACACAATATTTTGTTTGCTTCAAGTGATCAGGATAATTTTTAGTTTAGGTTTATGCCTAGGCAGGAAATAATAAAATATGTAAGTTTCAAGAAGTTAGAATAAAAGCGCGAGACGAACTGTGAGATATAAAAAAGCTCAAATATCACTTGCGTAATTAACGTTTTAACTTGTTTTCGAACGCGTCCGAAAATAATTGCGAAAAAATTGTTTAAACTGACTACAATTTCAAAGTCAACGTTTTTTGTTCATTTTATGAATGACTTCTTCCACACAGAAAGTTTGAAGGAAATCTGTAATCTTAAGAAATTCGAGTGGTCGGTTTTTACACGGACTGCCTCTTAAATTCTCAATGAACATGTTTTTTTTCGCTGTTGTTTCGGTATTAATTCTTAATTTAAAACTTGTATTTAAACTAATTTCTATGTAATAAATGTATTTTGCTAACCTGTCAAATTTTTTTGAGAGTTTTTCCTTGTACTATTATCTTTCTCAAAGCGAATATTTTCCTTTTTTCTGCTTCGCAAAACTCATCTAGTTTTTGGACCGCCATCGACCGGCGAGCAATTCAACCAATCAGATTGCAGAATAGCTCATATACATTATATGTATATATACATTATATGTATATATACATTATATGTACATATATATATATATATATATATATATATATATATATATATATATATATATATATATATATATATATATATATATATATATATATATATATATATATATATATATGTTGAGATAAGTACTTTTAGTGTTTAAAGTTTAAACTATATTTATATGGTTGATATTATTTAGCATAAATTAGCATAAAGTACCGTAATACAGTTAATATATACAGTACATCGGACACGTGACTATACGTTCGTTGAACGTTATTTTGATCCGCCATTATCGGTGTAGTTGTTGTTTTCAAGCGGGAAAACTATATTTTGTGAACCTTTTAGTTTCTTTTACAACAATAAATTACATAATCTAACAGGTTATGGGCCCAGGATCGTGGTAATGGATAGCCAAACGATAAAATGGCTAGTTTTTAACGGAAAAGCTGAAAACTACCCAGCATGGAGCACGAAGTTCACCGCGTATATGCAAACGAAAGGTTTATACAAAGCGCTTCTCGGGAAAGAAGTCGCACCGGAAGAGATAGCACCGCTAGCAGGGGATGCTTCAGACGAGCAGAAGGCCGAATGGGAGGCAAAAGTTCAACAAAGAAATAAACAAATCGAAGAAATTAAAGAAAGAAATAATACGGTATGGTGTCATATTGTTTTAGCCCTCGACAATAATAGTCTTTTATATATAAGACATGATTGCCTGTCATCAGATGGTGTTGGGGACGGGGCAAAGGCGTGGCGTTTGCTACAACAGAGATATTCCAACGTGGAAAAGCCAACTGTAGTAAGTCTAGTTCGTCAAATTTCTCGATTACAGTTAAATGAAAATGAAAAATTATCCGAATATTTTATACGAGCGCAAGAATTAATGTTTCGATTAACCGAAGCTGGTGAAAAGATATCAGAAACACTATTCAATGCCTTAGTTATAAACGGACTTCCAGAGAAATATGAGCACTTCATCGTACAGGAAAGTTTTAATCCTGCAGCAAATTTCACCGAATTACGAACACGTTTACAAAATTATGATGATAGTCGACTCCAAAGAAATCAAGCAAAAGAAGATAGTGCAACAGCTATGTATTCTGGAAATACGTCAGAAAGAAACAAAGGCCCAAGCAAGCCGAAGGGAGATTGTTTTGTATGCGGAAACCCTGGACATTTCGCCAAGCAATGTAGTAAAAGAAGTTCAGCTTACTGCTCAAAGTGCAAGAAAAATGGACATTTACCAAAAGCATGCAGAGGTTCAAGTAAACCTGATAAATCCACAAAAGAACCCAACTCATTTGCATCATATTCTCAATGTATGAACAGTGGTACTGAAACAAGCAGTGGTACTGAAACAAGCAGTGGTACTGGCAAACCAAACCATCTCATTATCGATACTGGTTGTACTGATCACATCATTAGCCAAAAGGAACTGTTTGAAAACTTACAACCTTGCAGCATCAAAAATGTTAAAGATCCAAAGGGAAATTTTACTCCTGTTGAAGGAATTGGTGATGTACCAGTAAAGCTTCATCTGAAAAATGGAAAAGAGGAAGAAATGGTTCTACGAAACGTACTTTATGTGCCAAACTATGAAGTGAACCTGCTTTCTGTCAATCGATCCGTCAGATTTGGACACAAATTCGTATTTAATAAAAGTGAAGCAAAGTTAAGATTAAATCATGGTCCACAAGTCGATCTCACTGAAGACTGTGGTTTATTTTATCTGATGATTACCTTTCAAAGGTCCAGTGCATGTCATTCTACCACTTACAACACAAGTAAAGCAGCAATCAAAGGAGGTATTAATCTGTGGCACCAAAGGCTCGGACACTTAAACAAGGATGACGTCAAACGCACCATTGGCTGTGAAGATAATTTGAAGG
>CACRXK020013846.1:0-13617 GCA_902702795.2 Paramuricea clavata
TTAAAGTTGACAGGGTGGGTTAAAGTTGACAGGGTGCGTTAGGATGCGTAACACATTTAAAAAAGTAATATCACAATTATACTGTAAAAATAAAATAATCTAGGCTATACGTATATAATTAGGTAAGCGTATAATACTTGATGTAAAGCGCAGTTGATCATATCCACATGTAAATTTGCGCTACATAGAAATGCCAATCGTAATCTTAGTTGCGCTTTAATCGGTTGCTAAGTTACACCCAATCTTTTGTAGGTGACTAATGCATTGCACGCAGAAGATGCTGATGAGGATGAGGAAACAGAGCTTGAAGCCTACACGACCACAATAGACAATGAAGACGCTGTTGACGAGTATACGGTGTTTCAACAATGCTTGTTGAGTAAGTAAATTGTGGACGCAACAGAGATTGCGATGACGTTTTCTTTGGTAGTATAATGAGGATCGAAATGTGCAGTCGAGGAATTTCCACCCGCTCTAATGAAACCAATCTGAAGAACTTTATCTGAAAGAATCTTTACCAGCCTCAAAAAGACGTTTGTTGGGTTGATTTGAAACAGAGCTGTACAGTTTCGTATTAAAATTTGACTGAAACGAGGAAGCTAAGTGAAAAGTGAAGCGAAAAACAACACATTGGCTGCTTAAACCATTTGATCACAGCGCGAATACAATGTATATTTGGATAAATACCGAACAAACTCACTTACCGATTTCCTCTTCAAGAGATGGATCCAATAGCGAATTTGCTTCCCTTGCTTTGGAAAACTGAGCCAAACTCTTCGTTTTCTGCCATATTAGAATAATATATTTGCGTATGTGTGAAACCTGAGCCGTTTCTCATATATCAAACCAATCAACAGCGGTATTTGCGGTCATGTGGGGCAGTGCATTCTGCCTTTAAGTTTTTATTTGGATGTTATAAGGACGTACAAAAATTGCTGGAGAGAACATATATGCGGGCTCTGGGCGGAACTTGGAAAACTAGGGAGACGTGAGCCACCTCATTGCTTTTTTCCCCAATATTATCACCTCCTGCCCACATCCTTCATCCTAACTTCCAAATAAAAACAACTTTGACATACAGACTTGGAGTAAATCCAGTTTTCAACTTTGAGTCAAGCATGTATTGACTGCAAACTGAATAAAATATATACCAAAATTTTACGAATGAGCCAAGAAATAATATCAGAGCACAGAGCGTCTATATACGCTACGAATCCTGAAGTACAATTATACCAAGAAAAAGTCAACCATGCTGAACCAAATATATACCAAAATGTTACGAACGGGCAGACAAACATGAAAACATCACTTCTGGCGGAGGGGATGACTATAAGAGTATCGATATATCTGATCATTGGTCTTTATTGATTTTCAAGATATTCAAGCTCAAGATCCGGCATGGTACAATCAGTTGACAAATAATCTCAATGAAGAACAGAAACAAGAGCTTCAACATTTATTTGTATTAGCTGATCAAAGGAGGGCAGCACAGGGTAAGAAACTATACAACATAACCACGTGTTTCTATTCCCACTTATGACGTATATTATTTTGACCTGCATGCTTATTATATTCGACTGAGGTAGATAATAACTTCCCCACGAATCACCTTCGGTCGGAACGCCGAAATTTTGCTTATATTTTTCGGGTAGTCGAATCCCCCTCTCATGATTTGCAGCTTCCTAGATTTGATCCTAGCCTCGGTGGATGAGGCAAAATGTTGGAGATTAAAACTTTCCCAAGAGCAAGTCCGCAAAATCACGTAAAAATTGACGTTGACAATTAATTGCATGTGTATGGAATTAAAACTGAAAATTCCGTATTACACATCATGTTTTGAAAACAATTTCCCATTCCATTGAGCCGTAAATAAAAATCCCATTTTCCGAACAAAAAATGGAAGAATTCCCCATTCCACAAATTCCGCCCAACTATAGCCGCCAGCGTATGGTTTTCATACCAAATTTATATTATGATCACCAAATTTATATTATGATCAATTGGCGAATTTACTTAGTATTCATACACAGTCCTGGATAAAATATTTTCTTCTGTGACCATTTGCAATACGTTTCTGTCTGCCTTTTCCTGCCCTTTCAACATGAACATGTTTTCTGAATATGAACATGTTTTTGAACAGCTAGAAAAGGTTTTTTAAATCCAGTTTCATTTTCACCTGGTGGTTCTTAATCCACTGGTTTAACTATGCTAGAACGGAAAACGAACCCTATAGAATGCCATAAGCTACTTTATATACATTGTTTAAGTTGTTCAATTGTTTAATGAAAAAACTTGTTCAGCTGTGCCATTCAAGCCATATCTAACCTCACACTTGCAATACACTTTTTAGTCCATCCATTTCTCCCTCCCAAATCTAAAATTATTATTTCTTGAAAATACTTGGTTTAAAGGAAACACAATTTCGTCGATATGGATGCAACTACCTGAAAAATATATTAAGGAGAATTTCAACATTTCGAGCGAAGGCCCTTCGTCTGGAGTTACTACAGGGCCTTCGCTAGAAACGTCGAAATTCTCCTTATATATTCAGGCAGTTGCATCCCCACCAACGAAAGCTTGTTTATATTACTGGTACTACCTACACTGGCACATGTACAGAATGTTCAAGATTATGTTGGTTTAAAGGACGTTGGCAACAAAAAATTTTATTGTCTCATTTGAAAGAAAGTTTAAAATTATATCTATAAAATATTTTTACAGATTTTTCGTAACAAGCTTAACTCTTGAAATATTTTGATTGGAAGCAATGAACTGTCCACCGTCTTGGATTAATTCTTAACCTCATTAACTGTCGTTTTGATGACGTCAGGAGTGGGAGTGAGTAACAGTCAAAAGTAGTTTAAAATGTTTTTATTCAATTCGAAATTCGAAATGGCAACCAAAACTGGAGTTTCGGGCTCAAATTGATCACTGGCTGTCACGATAAAAACTAGCTTGACCCCACTTGTGACGTATGTGTATGTCCTCAATAATCCAAGACAGCGGACAGCTCATTGCTTTCAGTCAAAATATTTCAAGAATCAAGCAAGATCTGAAAAATCTACAGGATGTCTGAAGAAAAGTTTCCCTTTAGAAATCACTCTGATCTTGTGCGTTATTATATGCCTGTGGGAATTTAATGAAATTGTACATGAATGGCGGAAGTATTTACAACTTCCCTTCGTTCAAATAATTTAACACTTCGGTTACACTTTGCGTTAACGTATATGTTGTTACGACAAATACTCGTTGCACCATTCTTACTCGAACTGACGGTAAGACGAATTTGTAATTTGGCACTTTTGTGTTGCTGTTTGTTTTAGAAGCTATTTTAAATTCCCAGAGCAGGGTTCGTAGCGGTCTTTGAAATCCTTGAAAGTCTTCAAATTTGAATGCAGGTCTTTAAGGTCTTTGAAAAGTCTTTGAATTGTGTGAAAACGCGAAGAAAGTCTTTAAAAGTCTTTAGATTATTTAGTAAGTGTTTGATTATACGATTTCCTAGCTAATAAAATAGGTTGATTGAAGAGCAAGGTTTTCGCAATATCGACGAAAAGGCGCATTTTAGGATGTGATTTGACGGGACTAATTACCGGGTAAAAATGGCGCTTACACTCGCAATTTTTCGACAACTGATTGCTCTCGACAGCTGATTGCTCTGAAAGGTCTTTGAAAAGTCTTTGAAAATAGGCAGAAAAAATCTTTGAGAGTCTTTGAATTTTTTTGCTCTTGGAGACTACGAACCCTGCAGAGGTATAACAACAATAGAGTGGTTTCTTTAGGGGGGACTTTTTTCGGACACCCTGTACAGGGTGTATCAAAAAAAATGTACACCCTTTCAAATTCAAATGAGCTATAACGTATTGTAGTAATTTAACAGCTCTAATTGCTTTGAATTAATGGTTGGCTAAGAACACAAGGTCTTGTACTCATGGGACGAAACTCAAAGAAATAAAAATTAGAAAATTTAAAAGAAATACAGTATTTCTTTTAAATTTTCTAATTTTTATTTCTTTATATTTTTATTTTCTAATTTTTATGACTTTTACTAAACCTCTTGAGGGACATTTCATCACTAATCGACCGTAATGCCATGCTATTACTTTGTAATATCATAGTTGCCGAGGGAATCGCGCGTGGTGTGTTGCCTGTTTTGAATGCTGTTTGATTGTCTTATGATTGTGGTACGAACACTTTTCATATATACGCACGCGCAGAAACACATCTCCGTGTCCGTTGGCGATTTAGGCATGCGCATAAACGGAATTTTCTCCCACAATTGTAATGTTCAAGATTAGGGAATAAAAGCTGGCAAAGTGATTGTTCGAATGTGTACGGGACGGTGTCGTCAGATACTGTCCATAGTTGTGCCGATGATTTTCGATGAGGTACAGCTCTCCAATCAGGTAATGAGGTACGCGTTTGTCTTCTAAATTTCCCTCATCAAGCATGCAGGGGAAAACGAGAACTAATTTTACCACGGGCAAAGTTAGTTCTAATTTTGCCCGTGGTAAAAATTAGTTCTAATTTTACTCCATGTTTTAGTAATGAGGTAAATTAGTGATTAATCGTACCTCGCGAGACATGGATTTCGAGGCAACTATGGTATTACTCATTTAAGAGGAAAACATGAAAAATCAGATGGTATGAAAACCTACTAATTTTTCATAAAATTCTCTTTCTGTGTAGAAACGCGGCACCTGGACATGCAAGGTGGTTATAGTTTTGCCAGTACCGCTGTACCATCGAACTTCTCATTTGGACAGTCCTAGTATATATTGTGCCGACTGCTTAAATCATTGATGTCAAACCTAAAGAACCCAATTACGAAGGTGATTTTTCGACCTTCTTCTGTACCTTCTTGGTTTGTGAACCAATTTGTGGTGCGGAGCAACCAATACAACGCAAATGAAATTTATTTTAACCTCTAGTATATGATAATGTATTTATTTAAGTGTGGTTTTATATAATAAGGTCAATAATAGAATAATAATGAAATGCTAATGGTAATGGAACGAAATTTCATTTGTCTTCACTGAAATAACTTCATCACTTTTTTATCTAAGAATTATATATAAATATACATACATTATTACATTAATAAAATTATTATACTTCAACTTCAAAGTGTCCAATCAGAAAGCCAAGTTAGTGCCACGTCAGCATGAAATGTATCTTCGAATCACGCCCACGTCATCGCATTTGACGTAGCGGGTGATTTTAATCACCCGGGTGATATAATTCGCGAAAGCCACGGGTGGCGATCACGCAAACAAGATGCCGTCAAAATAGATACTATTAAAGATTTTGAGCATGAAAGAAAGCTGTTTTTTATCAAAAATGTTGAAGAAAGTTTAAAAAATCAATATTCCATTTACAATCAATATTCCAAAGATTGGTTATTTTAAAAAAGACGACAAATACTTATGTTAATTTAATAACAAAAATAGAACTTCTTATTCACGAAGGCATGTGGAGGGTTTATTCTCAACTTATATTTGGGTAATATTCATGTCATAATAATATGTTTAATTAATTTCTTAATTTCTTGTGAAGAGGTAGGCCTGTTTCACACGTCGAATTAAAAAGAAGGCCCCTCTCCGCCAGTGGGGGTGGGTGGGGGGTTCTTTTTAAGGAAAAGGGGACCTATTCACGCTGTCAACCTTCCTGGAAAGGGGGGTATGTCCCCAGAACAATAATAAATGCGGAAAGTGTATTTCCAACCATTTCCCTCAATAATGTTGCTTAAAATGATAATGTGTATTACCTCCTGATGGATGGGCAGATATATTTCTCAAAACTCGTGTCTACTACAAACAGGCTTTCTTGCCATCCTATTTTTCCTACTTTTCTTAAAATTTCCTACTTTTCCTATTTTTTATTAAAACTTGCTTGATTTTCCTACTTTTTCCTACTTTTTCTCATAAAATCCTACTTTTTTAAGACAGCTTGGGGAATCAGTATGTTATAGCTCTCGTAATTGGATCTATAGGACTCGTAATTTTTATTCGCTATTTGTGTCGCAGATGATAAGACTCGGGAGGAGAAGAAGTACATTTTCCGAGTATAAAATTTCATAGCATCTCTAGAGTCATAATCAATAAATTAATGAAGACTCTGAAAGTTGCTTGTTCAGTGATACACCTTCGAAACTGGCGGCGCAGTCAAGCACGATTCTCGGTTTTTGGGGTTTTTGAGGGTGCACAACCGGGTGATGTGGGAGATACCATGCATTGCTGTTTTCTGGTCTCGCTTCGAGAGGGGGGACTTGATTGATCTTGCATGCATACCCTTTGTTCACGTAATCATCGATCCCTTTCTTGTATTTGTCGTAGAGGTTGGAATCTTTCTTCAGTCTCGTCTTGAGGGAATTTAACCTTCGTTCTGCTAAACTCTTGTTGTTAGGGAAATTCGGTCTTTCACGCAATGGCAAATCCAGTTGGTAGGTAGGTAAAACTTTATTTAAACACGCTAACCCCTTCAATACAAATTGATTTCCAAGGGGGGCGTGGTGAAAATATTTAAAACACATAATAAACAACAAGACACGTATTTACAAAGTTAAATATTTACAAACTAGTAGATCGTGACAGGCTAGTTGCACATAAAAGCGAGTTAAAAATTCCTAGGCTTTCCGCGTTTCTAACTTCAATAGGTAAATCGTTCCACAATTTAACACCATTGAAACTTATACTCTTTTTTAAATATTCCGTTTTAGGAAAAGGAAGATAGAGCTTCATGTCAGAATTACGTAAATTGTAGTCATGAGATCTGGCAACTGAAGCACTAGAAAATATTTCAGTAAGCGCAGTAGGTGCAAAACCATGAATAATCTTATACATGAGTCTGGCTTTAGATTCAAATCGACGTTCCTTAAGTGTTTTCCACCCGAGCGCAGTCAAAGCAGCTTCTGAGCATCATTGCTCATTTGGGTAACCCATAATTATTCTTGCTGCCCGATTTTGAAGAGTCTGCAATGACTGTCCACGACAATGAGCGACTGCTCCATGATGGCCAGAGCCCTTTTGTCTTCCAGCGACATCTCCGAATCTTGACAATACGTCGTCTCACTAAAGTCCATTTGGAACATCTTGTTCACCTTCTCCGTCAAGATATCGTCCTCACTCTGAATAAAGAAAGAACTCACTTCGTTCGCAGACGCACTCTCCATTGGACCAGCAACTGACCAGCCAAAGGGCGTTCTAATGGCGTACGGCTCCTTCTTACGACCTCGGCGCTCTTCCAACTTCCAGTGTGCTTCGGGAACATCCGTACCGATCAGAATAGTCACTTCCGTATTATCCAACTCGGGAATAGAAATTCCATCGAAGTGACGCCACTAACCAATGTCTTCTTTGTTTGGGATACAACTTCTTGCGACTGACAAAGACTTTACCGACAAAGCGTTTGGGATTTCGAGACAGTCTTTCTGTTCCAAACCTTGAACGTATAAGAAGTGAGATCTCCCCGATTCTTGTGACACATTATTCATTGTAGTGAGCGTGAAATCTATTGGCTGTCCGTTCGAGTTCAATTCTTCGACTAGACTCTCTTTCACAAGGGTGGTATTTGAACCTTCGTCTCTTATTGCATAAGTTTTCTTCTCACAACTTCTATCTTTCCCAAACACCTTTGCAGGAATTACTTGTAAGCACACTTGATTCTTGATGGTTCCGGTGGCACCACAGTGACCAGTCTGAACATTTCCGGTTGGAATCGCGTGTGAGTCTGGTTTTCTCTCTTCGTTTTGATTTTCTGGCACGTCTTTCTTTCCGCCCTTGGCAGTCTCTGCGGGATTGAGCATTGGATGATGGCGCTTTCCGCATCCTGGAACAAAACAGCCACGACACCTCTTGCAGTTACTGGCGAAATGACCCTTGCAGAGACAAAGGTTGCACAGTCTCTTCGTGTTTACGATGCTCTTTCGCTCTTCATAGGGCTTTCCTTGAAACTTAAAACACTTTTCGATTGTGTGACCATCTCTGTCGCAAAATAAACATTTTGGTCTGCCCGTCAGGTTCCCATGCCTTGAATGATCCCCAGAATGTCCCTTTATCTCTGTGTTTGAACCGTGTGATAGGTAAGTCGACACATTCCTGCCCACTCGAGGCCCCTTACCAAATTCCTTTTTGTTGTTGTATCTTGCACTTGTGAGTCGACCATATTCAGTGTTGGCCAGCTTTGCCTTCTTAACAACAAATCTCGTCAGCTGCGCAAAGTCTGGTTCTTTACTCCTATCTCTTGAGTTTTGTGCCTCTTTGGCCCACTCCGAACGAATATATCTTGGGAGACGCATGACTACAGCACTCATGTTGCTTCTTGAGTTGATGTCAGCCTGATAGCCGAGTTTGTTCAAGTTCATCTCGCAATTCTCCATATCTCGTGCAAGCTGCATCAATCTTTCGTTCTCGTTCTCTTTGATTGGTCCCCCTCCAGTGATTTTATCAATGTGGGATGCTGCGACTATATGTGTTTGTCCAAACATCTCATGTAAGATAGACTTATAACCTTCCTCTGCAGGTAACATTACAGTTCCACTTATAGCTTCCTTCGCCTTTCCACTACATAGTTGTATCAGGAAGTTACGTCTAGCGTTATGGCTGGGCTCAATGTCTTCTACATTAGTTTTGAAATTCTCCATGAAGCTCGGATAGGTCAACGGGTTGCCATCAAAGGTCATATACTCTCTTCGTGGCATTTCGAATCTCTTGCTTATGGTAGTTCCAATTGTGCTTGCCATCAAGTTGAGGGCTTGTTGTTGATGTTCAAATATCTGCTGGGCAGTAGTATCGGGTTCTGGTAATGGTACATTGTTGGTGATATAAGTTCCCAAATGTTGTGGGTTGTGTTGACCACTGAGATGCCGGGGGACGAACACAGGAGGTTGACGCCGTTGTATATTGAATGATTGTTCACGATAACAACCAAGTGATTGCCCTGACGGTTGCTGGTCACCCTCCCGTGGCGGTCTTCTTGCATATGGTGTGCTACACTGGGGGTGGTTTGGAAATGGTTGCATTCGACTCGGCTGTGGTGGAATCTCGCCATTTCGGGTAGTCTCTGGTAACTGTGCTGATGGTGAATTGTGGGTCTTCAAACTTGTTTGATTAGCTAATGTGACTCTTGGGATATCTGTGGCGTCCCTCGTAGAGGTTTCAATGTTGTTGTTCATACCACTAGCAGCTATAGGACGATCAACCTGTTCCTCCGACTGATCCAATATTTCGGGGCAATCATCACCTCGATTTGACCTTGAATCTGGATCATCCTCATCATGTTCTAGCTGTTCTTGCATTTGTGCTTCTGCTAATCTTACCTCTAATTCATGCAATCTGCGCCTTTCTTCCAGCTCAGCTAGCTTCTTCTGCTGTTCCATTTCGTGTCTTTGCATTTCTAAGTGTAACTCTCTCTGTTCCTGATCTAGTCTCTGTTTTTCCTTTAAATGCTTCAACTCTAGCTCGAGTTTAGTTTTGACAATAGTGGACCTGTTCGACACTCCTGACCTGATGCTAAGTGCAGGGGCAGATCGAGTTACCCTCTGCCGGGTCTCTCCCACAATAGGCTCAGTAATCTTGACTGGGCAAGTAGAATGGGCTCCCTCTGGCAATTCGACTCTGTTTACCCATTCTGCAGTGTAATCCAAATGTTCCTGCCTTTGTTGTATTAAATAACCCGAACTTCTTACTCGTTCGGTTGAATAATGGCCGGATTGTTCTTCGGGTAGAGGGGGGCCCCTAGTACCCCTTACGACATCCATATCCAGACGTCCCGTATAATTCCTCTTCTCACTCATTGATAGTAAATATCGAAAAAAAACCTCTAAATATCCGTAAATGCGAACCAATTAAGGCAAGTTTAAATCGCGTTCACCCAGTAAACGTCATGTAAGATAATCATAAAGCTTCGTCCAATACGTAGAACTTCATGTAAGACAATTTATATCTGCATACAAAAATGTCGGAAATGACATCAATTCAAAACTTTATGAGGCGCCATTTATGACAAAATATCATAGATAAATATACGTATCAAGAATATATATGTGTATCAAAAATATATAATATGTATGTGCAAAGGGAAATATTTGTATCAGCAATACTACAAAAATGTAATAGAAATCTATAACATATGAATACGTCAGTATTCTTTGCCCTATAAATATGTCATCAATTTCCATAACGTATAAATACGTCAGTGTTCTTTGCCGTATAAATATGTCATCAATTTCCATATCGTATAAATACGTCAGGGTTCTTTGCGGTATAAATATGTCATCAATTTCCATAACGTATAAATACGTCAGTGTTCTTTGCCGTATAAATATGTCATAAATTTCCATAACGTATAAATACGTCCGTGTTCTTTGCCGTATAAATATGTCATCAATTTCCATAACGTATAAATATATAATTTCCATATATAATTTTCATACTAATTTATAATATCCATATAATTTCCAATTTCATGAAATTTGTGGATGTACTTCATGTAATTTTGGCATCACAAAAACAATGATTATGCCATCTGATTCCTGGTTCCGCCAAAATTGCTATGTGGAAGATGTCGGTAGTCAATTTATCCCGGGCGTTCTGTGACCCCCGTCCGCGATCATATCAGATCATGTCAGCGGCTCAGCATTTACCATTAATTAATACAATTCGAATTCGTGCGCGAATTATTATTTAATTGAATATAATACACTTAAAAAATAAACGTGACCCTAACTCTAACCTTAATCTAACCGAAAGGTGTTGTTTAAAGGCAATCTTAGGAAAAATCATACACTATACAGAAGTCCATATCCATGTTTTTTTTGCGTAAGCGCTGTTCGTCACTCGATCAGCAAGTACCATAATAGGAGCAGTCACCCCCCCTGGACGTGTTCCATTTTGAATATTTCCAGGGGGGTTACTGCTTCTGTTTACGGTACTTGCTAGTAACGAATGCCGCTTACGCAAAAAACAATGGAGATGACTTCTGTTTAATAGTATTCTGTGTCAAAGACGACGTGGAAATGGCGTGAAAATGGCGTGGAACTCCATACATGGGCACAACACGCCATTTTCACGTCGTCTTTGACGTCCGCGTTCTCGATCTAAATCTGTCTAATGTATGTGTTTCAACTAACTGAAAAGCGAAAACAGAACTTCGACGTTGTGCGTTGCATTTTACAGGTAGTATATCCCTCTCGCAGACAACGGCAAAATGTTATCGATTTCAGTATTTTATATAATTTTAAAAACGAATGCAATGGGTAAATAGTTTATATTCACTCTCCTCCGCAGAGCCTTACGAATTTTTAGTAAAATTACGTAATATTACTTGGGAAACAAATTACGTAATTGTTAGTTATTTTGTCAACCATCGATCTCACCCCCGGTCGCGCTCCACTAAATGTCCTCTACTATCCCTACATTATCCCTACAAATCCTATATAATTCAGACTCTGCGGAGGAGAGTGGTTTATATTAGTTAAGCTAAAATACTTGTCGATGTGGCCATGGCCACGTCTCATGACAACGACGAATGCAGTTTTCCACAGATTTCCGCATGCATGTTTTGCCAAAAGAAACGTTTAGCTGGATGTGAATATTTAGTCCTTTAATAAGCTGGTTTTCCACTAGCAAATTTTTTTGCGCCAAGCGACCTTTTTCCTTTGTCGGTATCACTTATTACGTCAGCAAGACATGGCAAAATGGATGCCGACACTGAAAAAGGTTGCTTCGCGCGAAAAAATTCAATGATGGAAAACCGGCTTTAGTGACATACTCAAATTAAAAGCAACCCATGAAATTTTACACCTTACCGTACCGGAGTAATCACTGAATACATACGCCATCAAAACACTCCAATAAAAGAACGGAAAAAACGTCAGAACACACGCCATCAAATACTCGCGTACGGTAAAGTGTAAAGTACCCGCAACCCACATAGAAAGAACAACCTATCGTAGTAATCGTAGTGATCATGATGGCAAAGTGTTATTAAACTATGATCAGGTCGTCATGCTGCTAATTTATGTTTAGGTGACCGTTTGATAATTTAAGAAATAATCGGTTACTCTAGATCCTGGTGAACTTTCCTTGCACGTATTCTAAAGCATGTCCATGCCAGAAAAGGGTATTTTTACCTTTTTTTAAACAAAATTGCATTACAGATTTTTTTCATTATTTAACTTATTACTCTGCCGGTTTTTAAGTAAAACAATCGGAGATCGCGACGTGCTTCTTTTTGAGCTATGCGTCATACGAGGCAATAGCCTATTTGGGTTGAATTTCGTACGCGTTAATAAAATGTTAACAAAGACGTCCTTAGAAACGTTGAAGTTTCCCTTGTATTCTCAAGTGGTTGTATCCATATCGGTCGTAAGTTTTCCACTGAAGCTAACACAATTTTAAAGAAGAAACATTAATCATATCCAAAAAGGGCCTTTTTGGTCTTCTGACACAAGGGCGGCGGGCGGCTAATATCTATATAAATATTAAATAATATAGATATAACCATAATAATAATTAAATAAGGTATCGCAATTAAACTTTTGGAGAATAATACCCGTGAAGGTACTGAAACTTCCGGTACTATGGCAACATGTGATGACGTTATTATGACGTCATAATTAGGCAAATTTTCGGATATACATAGTATCAAGAATTTTTATAAATCATTGTTTTGCAATTTCTAATAAATTTCGATAGCGAAGCAGAACAACTAGAGGTAAAATAAATATGGAGACGAAGATTTGTAGAAATCATTTGCGATTACCATTACATATAGAGAGAGAGATTTTATTGAAAACGTTTATTTACGTACGTTTGTTAGGGGAATTATTACATTAATTGATTATTTGATTATTCTGTTCATGTTAGTCCCTTTTAAAGCTAAACGCCTGGAACTAAATGCTTGGATTTACTAGTAAATTACGTCATCTAATGACGTCATGGTTCTGCCATATCCAATTCAGCCATCTTCAGTTGAAGACGTCATAAATAGGCAACTCGAATGTCAAGCTCGAATGTTAGGTAGTTTACAAAAATATGCTTTAAGTCCAAAAAAGTTAATAAAACATAAAAAGTAAAATATGGCTTGACACATCATCATAAATTTGGTTACGTGGCGCAATGGCTTAATAAGTGACCCGATCACGACACTATTGTATTTACAGATAAATTAAATTTTAGTAAAAGCAGAGAAGTTTCATGCATTCTTTAAATTAATACGTTAAAAAGTTATAACCTTTTAAAGTTGACTGGGGCCCTTTACCCCCCCCCCCCCCCTTCTCCCTGTCTGCAATACGATTGTCATAATATAATGTGCGTACTGGCTGCAAATGTATATTATTGTTATTATTATTATTATTATTAGAAAGTTATTTAACAACGGTAACCCTTCAGCCGAGGCTGCTTTTCAAGGAGCCGTTAATTTTGTTATCTATTTACAAATTAACTTTTCAAACTACAAACTAATCTAAGTATATACAAATAATAAAAATAACATCAAATACATGCACTCTAGCTAAATTTTTAAGAACGAATCCTTATTCTCATTAAAAAGAGGAATTAGAACAGATTTCAAACAACGTCATTCAATTCATAAAATTATTTATCAAGCAAAATTTTAAAA
>CACRXK020013847.1:0-13617 GCA_902702795.2 Paramuricea clavata
GGGTCATTTTCAGGACTTTCGTCCAGGATTCAGGTTTTGGCACATATGCCATGTTGACCGCCATGGTCATTTTACCCTAAAACAGTTGAGATTACCTGTGGTAAATGAAATGCATACAAACTCATATACAGGTCCTAGACTAATTGTTACAGGAGGGAGAGGGCAAATAAACTGCTTGTCTCAACAATTTTTGCACGCGATTGTAGGTTTCGTTTCCACGATTCACACTTATTCATGTGATATGTCTTTAATTTCATTCTACAGTATATCCAAAATTCTGTCTAAGTTGTAAATCGTCTTTACAATTGTAAGATATATTTACAGCATTTACATTACATTACGTAATGCGACCTTTCAAAGTCCCATTGGAACTGGATCTAGCCACAAGTGAAGAAAAGGTGATGTTGAATTAAGTTCGTGGACCACTGTTTCTTCGTGATGTTAATTTTCCTGTCAGGCGGCAATGCTTTTGTAATTATTTGAAGAAACTCATTTCCCTTGGGAAAGTCTGATAGACTGAATGTTTCCATTGTTAAAACGTTCGAGTAGCCAGTCTTTCACCTACCTTGCAGTATACTGAATTTATATGGTTTCACCAGTTTTGAAATTCAGCAAACTCATTCGTGAATAGTCGAAGTTGACCGTTGTCTTCAAAAAGGCAGTGAAAGAAAAGCTTTTTCTCAATATCGTTATGTCTGCATAGCACACCAAACTCTTCTAGAAGTTGTTCAATAACTTTGGAATCAAATCCCACGCTAATTTCACGATTACGGTCGTGCAGAACCATACCGTACCACCCCTGAACCCAAGAATTATATGCATTGTGAACTTTTACAACAAACCTCATGTCATCTCGTGGAGGGGAAGCGAGCTTTGGACCAAATTCGCCAGGATCTAAATATACTTTTCGATCGCAAAGTTGTATATCGGCCTCGTGAGCCTCTACCGCGGAAGTGATCAAATAGCTTGACTTCTCACGTAAAACTTTGCAAATGTTCTTATGCTTCGAATAATGGTTTTCCTGGCAAGATTCGCTGCAATACGCAGTGGTGAAGCACTTTTCGCACATTTTCGGTTTGCAATTCACACGACAATACGAGCAATATGGGATGGACAAATTCAACTTACTATCATTTTCATTTTCTTTGTTATGGTGCACTTCGTTATTCTGGAATTTGGCCGATTGAAAGGAACTGGGAGAATTCAAATACCCCGATTCTGCGACTTTAATAGTTTCGAAATTTACCATAAGTCCTGGACCACAATTATGACAAACTTCATTCAGTTCGACAACAGGTGGAGAAAACATTTTCCTTTCAGGCTCAAATTGCATACTAACTCCCCCAGTTTTGTTGCGAAAAATTTTATTCATCGATATTTTGCACCATGGAATCATCTGGGCCAAAATTCCCCACATGCCGTTATCAAACAAGTTGTTCTCTCTGACATGCGCCAGAGAAGCTGCTATATATATTCCAGTCTTATTATTCTTATAAACATTATTACGTATCAGCGTGACATTTTTTGAATCGCGGAGATCGACCCCATTCCTACCATTCCCGTGAATATCACAATTAACTGCAGCACACTCTGATTCTTTAACGAACAACCCATGACCGCCATTATTATAGATGCGACTGGTTTCCATTTTCAACGTCCCTCCATACGTCACACATAACCCACTTCTCGCATTGTTACAAAACGAACAATCATGAACAACTGCACGACTTTGTTTACCACATAGCAGTGGACTTCTTGTAAAACTGCATCGTTCTGCATTGAACACCCCCTCAGTTTTTATAGTTTCAAAATCATCATTCGAACTAAAGTTACAGTTAAGGATCTTGACAAACGAATCACGTAAACAATACAACTGACATTTATTAAAACTGAATGACAAATTTGTAAGCATGCATTTCAACAAGGAAATGTCATAGTTTGACTTCAAAGACACAGAACAATTTTTCCCCGTACCAACTAGAATACAGTTGTTCCAAGGTTTTCCAACGGTTTCAGAATTTAAAATATATTCTTCTGATCCCAAAACCAAGATCTTCAAAAAATCCGTTTCTACTTCCTGTGAAAACATCGCATCTAACAGTTCATCCAAACAATCACATATAAAAATGCGGCTTTGCAAGTCCACAAAAGATTCTGCAAAAGGAAGGAAGTTAGCGAAAATATTCTTATTGTAATAAAAAGCTAAAGCAGCTGCTATTTCAGCACTGGCTTTATCATTCAGGTCAGCAGTGACTTCCTTATTCAAGCCATCAAGTGCCAGAGCTTTCAAAGCATAACCCCTCCAGCAATATGGACAGCGGGTTATGTAATCATTCGCATCTTTTAAAGCATTTTCCCATTGCTCCAATTTTATGAAAACCATTGAACGACTAGTAAGCAACAAGGGATCGAAAGGTTTATTGTAATCTTCAGTCATCTCATACCCTGCTAAAGGCAGCCAGTCTAATATACGATAAGCAAAGTTCAAAGTGCGCTTTGCTTCTTCCTGCTGGTGGTTTGCACTCAAATGAACAGCACATTCGTAAAGAATTTTAGCTGTTTCAGGAAACCACACCGAGTCTAGACAAACAGAGTCGAGATTTACCAACAAATCCTCGACATTTCTGCGAAGATGATGGCCATGCATACAAAATTTAGACCACATATAAAAATGAGAAGGACTATTAGGAAAATCAGAGAAAGGTATGTCATGTTCTTCATAATTCCTTTCATCTAAACTAACATGATTACCGGGTGAAGGACATTTAGAGAATGCGTAAGAAAGCATCCGCGCAGCATCAATGAAACTCTCTACTTTCGATTTCGGATCAAGATTTTCCCATACTAGTTCCTGAACCAAACGATGGGTGGTGACACAGCCCGCTTCGACATACGTGAAAAGTTACTATACCCGACGCGATTCGATAAGGCGCCGCGATTTCTCAATTTTTACTGACCGATAACTTTGATCCTGCTTCAAGTTTTCCAAATATTTAAGTTATTTGCTCTACATATCTTTTAAAATTTCCTTTCATTGGCTGTTTTATTAACTTTCAAAACCTGAAAAACGCGCCGCGTTCTCCAATCGCATCCGGTGTGTCTCGGTTTTAAACCATATATGGATATCAGACAGTTGAAACCGAAAACGAACAGATAAGCATAAAATATAGGGGCGTGTAGAATACGAACAAGAAAGTGGTTACCGACATGCAAGCAAGATTTCTATGAAAAGTTTTCATATGAAGGTCTTATTCACTCGTCTGTATAGCCATAGGAAATTTTGCGAAATTCTTCTACGACCAGTTTACTTGTTCAAAAGCTAGCATACTAGCTCTTCTCAGTTATTTTTAATCATTTTAGAATTGTACAGGAAAAGATTTAAATTGATGTCTCCTTACAACCATTATTGATATTAAATCCTGATCTTTTGAATATGAAAATATGCATGGCACCGTGTGAATTGTTCATAAAATTTTGTCCATTCTTTTCCGTTGCATGTATGTTTTTAAGGTTACGGGCTAATGGCTATTCATATAAATGTTGGTTGTAGTGAATACTGTAAGAATTTTGAACATTAATTGGCCTCTCCTGAGTTCTGATGGCAAAATTTACAGCATCACTTTTTGTATTCCATATAAATGAATAATGACAATGCACCGACCGCACGCATACAATCATGAAGACAACATTCCTAAAGCATGACCACTATCAGTTGCGCCGTATTTTACGCTTACAGTCCAGACACAACGGACGCGATTCGACAACGCGACGCGATTTTTTAGTTTTTGAAAGTTAATAAAATAGCCAATGAGAGGAAATTTTGAAAGATATGTAGACCAAATAACTCAAAATGTTATAGCGCTTTCAAATATTTGGAAAATTTTAACTAGGATCAAAGTTATCGGTCAGTGAAAATCGAAAAATCGCGTCGCGTTGTTGAATCGCGTCCGGTGTGTCCATATGGACCTTTACATTTGCAACCCACGGCACCAATAAATACTATGAAGCGAAAATCCCTTAGTAATACATTCACAAGCTAAGCGCAACAATGAAGTTAACTTTAGAAGAAGTATTACTTTTGTATTCCATATAAATGAATGACAATGGACCGACCGTGCGCATACATTCATGAAGACAACATTCCTAAATTACGGGAACCACTCAATATTTTTATAAAATACAAAAGAACAGTAACTTCGAATATTCCTAAAGCATGACCACTATCAGTTGCCCAGTATTTTACGCTTACAGTCCAGACACAACGGACGCGATTCGACAACGCGACGCGATTTTTTAGTTTTTGAAAGTCAATAAAATAGCCAATGAGAGGAAATTTTGAAAGATATGTAGACCAAATAACTCAAAATGTTATAGCGCTTTCAAATATTTGGAAAATTTTAACTAGGATCAAAGTTATCGGTCAGTGAAAATCGAAAAATCGCGTCGCGTTGTTGAATCGCGTCCGGTGTGTCCATATGGACCTTTACATTTGCAACCCACGGCACCAATAAATACTATGAAGCGAAAATCCCTTAGTAATACATTCACAAGCTAAGCGCAACAATGAAGTTAACTTTAGAAGAAGTATTACTTTTGTATTCCATATAAATGAATGACAATGGACCGACCGTGCGCATACATTCATGAAGACAACATTCCTAAATTACGGGAACCACTCAATATTTTTATAAAATACAAAAGAACAGTAACTTCGAATATTCCTAAAGCATGACCACTATCAGTTGCCCAGTATTTTACGCTTACAGTCCAGACACAACGGACGCGATTCGACAACGCGACGCGATTTTTTAGTTTTTGAAAGTCAATAAAATAGCCAATGAGAGGAAATTTTGAAAGATATGTAGACCAAATAACTCAAAATGTTATAGCGCTTTCAAATATTTGGAAAATTTTAACTAGGATCAAAGTTATCGGTCAGTGAAAATCGAAAAATCGCGTCGCGTTGTCGAATCGCGTCCGGTGTGTATGGACCTTTACATTTGCAACCCACGGCACCAATAAATACTATGAAGCGAAAATCGCTTAGTAATACATTCACAAGCGAAGCGTGACAATGAAGTTAACTACATCAATTTTAATTAATCATCGTTTGATGAAGTATTTGTACTTTATAACATACTTTAGATAGCACAGTGAGAAATTCAACATACCAGATGTCGCTTTTGTCATAGACAGACATTGCCAGACAAAGAATCACCCAAGATAACTGAACTTCAAGATTCCTATACGTAGCGACGGTTCAGCTGTAGGAATAATGACTCATGTTAAGGCGTAACATGAGTTATATGACTCCGTGAGTCCGTCTGCCCTGAAGTATGTGTGATGCACGGGACCCCCTGCATATTCAAATACACAAATCTCAAATCACTGACATTCACCTGCTTAGGTGAATTATTTAATTTGTCAAACGAATTTATTAATTCATTTCATAGGACGCAGCATGCAGCTACTATGGCTCATAGAATTAGGAGGTCTCAGGCCAGGGGCGAACTTTTCATGCGCCGAACCTAATGTTAATGAGCTAAGTTCTTTGTTTCACTTCATTTGCATTAGGTTCGGCGCATGAAAAGTTCGACGTTTGACCCTGGCCTCAGCTTTCTTTGTCTTTGTTTTCGAGCTCTTAGATCTTTGTTCATTTGTTGTTGCCGTACATAATTAAACATACTACTGGAAGTTACTATCGCAAGGACGTGCTACCGTAACGCTAACAACTTTAGCAAAATTTCGACCTAACTAAAAGTAAGATTTTAAAACTCCTGAAAGTAAAATTTAAAAGCTCCTCATGCATGTTTATCCTTTCCCTACGAAACAGTGCAAATGACACACTGTTCCAATACCTGTATTTTTCAGCATGGCTAATTGTGGTTGCAAGTATTAAATATCTCAAGGTCACTGGGGCTAACACAAATGCGCTATAAAAACAATGCAATTTTTCATTAAAATCCCCATTTCTCGTTATATACCAAACTTTCCGAAGATATACGCATAGATTCATATAGGTGAGATATTGCGCTTTGATTTTGGTGAGTCAGGTGACTTTGACTTTTCATAATGGATTTAGTCTTATCTTCGAAGCAATTTCTATTTATTCAAGTACACAACTCGCACAGATATTTTAGAACGATTCTGTATATTTCTCGTTCAGCACAACAGCACGCATTGCTCGCCAAATTAACAGCAAATCATAACTATTCAAAACTGTTGACATAAGTGTGGCATTGAATGTGGGTTTGATTCGTTATAATCGCATGGTAAATTTAATACAAGTTTCTTTATGTACATTATTGTAGCATACAAATAATCTATTAACGAGAATGCGCGCACAATACAACATTTTCAATGACACTCCCCCTCACTTTGCAAACGTCCTTGAAGCTTAATTATTCTCCATGAAAAAATTAGAAATCCGTAATATCGAGTAAAATAATATGGCGTTAGACAGAGTAAAATAAAAACTTAAAGGTACCTAATATGCCTATATCGTTTGCATTTAGACACACAGGCTGAATAAAATGGGCACAATGTGGCTTAATTAACAAGAGATATGGACTGAACCAAGTCAATCATTAATGCCCAACACCTCCCCTTAGAAAGTAAAATTCTCTGGAATCATTGATGAAATAAAATAACACAGTTGGGTGCGCATACATTAGGTTCTGAATCCTAATGGTTAAACATCAGAAAGAGATTCTAGAGATACGACTCCAGGGCTAGCCGAATTAGTCGAACTTTATCGCGGCAATTGCCGTAGTAATGCCGTGGATCATTGCGGCAACGACGGCAATTTTTTGCCGTATAATGCAATTTTTATACTATTCACTGTGCATTACTACTTTGACACTTGAATTCAGATGTTCATCAAATCATGCGTAAATCACTATTTTAGTCCCAGTTTTCTTCGAAAAAAAAAACACTAAAGAAATACGTAGACATGTTTCTAGCTTGTCAAAAATCCAAAGTAACAATAAAATTAAAATTTTGTTACTGTAATTTGAAAAATGCCGTGGAAACTGCCAAAATTGCCGTAGACATACAGCTGTTACGTTCTACAGCAATTTTTAACGCCATTGGCATTGCCGTCGATTATTTTCAGGGAAATTCGAGGCCTGATACAGTCTGGATCTAATCTATGAATACCTATAGGTATGCAGATGAATGAATAAACTCAATTTACACTTCACTGCTTCGCTGCAAATATGTTACTAATCAAGTATCAAGATTTTTTGTTGGCATCTCAGTTAATTGATTGAATAATATTTGATTGTATTATAGATGGAAATTGTGGAGTGGAAATTTATATACTAAAATTATTAGACCTAACCATGTGGAACAGCTGCAAAAAAATGCAACTTAATTTACGCCCAACTTTCCTGCTGACAGAGGTCTCTATTTGTGCATGAAGGTACCAACCATAGCTGTGTATAAATTTCCACTCCACAATTTCCATCTACAATACTCATCAAATATTATTCAATCGAGTGAGACGCCAACAAAAAAATCTTGATATTTACCCATAACCTATACATGGCAGTACCCTAGCTCGTATATATACATGAACTTCTGGTTAGAGCTTGACAACTGCCCTCTGTAGCTCACTTGGTTAGAGCACTGCACCGGAATCAGACGACTGCGCCAATGCCTACTCCCTACCACAGGATTCGTAGCCATAGAATTGCATGTTTCCTTGTAGGGGGCCCCAATTTAATGTAAAACCTGTGAGTTGGATTCTGCTAGTGCATCTCATGCAGCGAATGTGGCATGCTTTAGAGCAGGGAAACAGGAAGATTTTTGAGGACAAGGTTTGGTAAGCATCAGCATGGAGTCATGGCATTTTAATAGTACTAGTGGCAATCACAGTGTTTCAGATATGAAGATTTGAGCCCTCTCTCCCATTTCCGAAAGCAATGATACCCGCAAAAGACATGAAATGTGCCTATTTCCAAACTTGGCGGTTTGATTTCTGATTCAATAATTATAATACTTTGTTCCAACATATATCTCGGTGTCAATAAAATCTCTAAAATCTTCAACAGCTGTAGTGACTGATGGTAGGGCGTAACAGGACTCCGTCTGCCCTGAAGTATGTGTGACGCACGGGACCCCCCGGATATTCGAACACACGAATCACTGATGTTCACATGGCTAGGGTGAATATAATTTATCAGACGAATTGATTAATTCATTTCATAAGACCACTGATCTAATATTAGATCAGTGCATAAGACGCACTATGCTTCGTGAGAGCGCAAAATATTTAAATATCATAATGTAAAAGTACGCAGACTGTTGCGCAATTTAGTTGTTTGTGCCAAAACCATTGCAATGAGCGGATGTAGATAGTATGTCAACACTTGCTCACTTGACATTCCAGCTCCATTGGCAATGATAATAAACATATTATTGCCTAGCACATGAGATCGAGAAATTTATAATCATCATAGAATTAAGAGGTCTTAGCTTTCGTACTCTTTGTTTTCGAGGTCTTAGATCTTTGTTGTTCATTTATTGTGGTGATCACGCCACCAGAAGTACAGTACATAATTAAACTAACTATACCCGACGCCATTCGATAAGGCGCCGCGATTTCTCAAGTTATTTGCTCTACATATCGTTTAAAATTTCCTTTCATTGGCTGTTTTATTAACTTTCAAAGCCTGAAAATCGCGCCGCGTTCTCGAATCGCATCCGGTGTGTCTCGGTTTTAAACCATATATGGATTTCAGACAGTTGAAACCGAAAACGAACAGATAAGCATAAAATATAGGGCGTGTAGAATACGAACAAGAAAGTAGTTACCGACATGCAACCAAGATGTCTATGAAAAGTTTTCATATGAAGGTTTTATTCACTCGTCTGTATAGATATTTTAGAACGATTCTGTATATTCCTCGTTCAGTACAACAGCACGCATTGCTCCCCAAATTAACAGAAAATCATAACTATTCAAAACTGTTGACATAAGTGTGGCATTGGATGTGCGTTTGATTCGTTATAATCGCATGGTAAATTTAATACAATTCAGTACAATACAGGTCAGTTGTTTTTAATCATTTTAGGATTGTACAGGAAAAGATTTAAATTGATGTCTCCTTACAATCATTATTGATATTAAATCTTGATCTTTTGAATATGGAAGTATGCATGGCACCGTGTGAATTATTCATAAAATTTTGTCCATTCATTTTCGTTTCAGTTTTTAAGGGCTAATGGCTATTGATATAAATGTTTGTTGTAGTGAATACTGCAAGAATTTTGAACATTGGCCTCTGCTGAGTTCTGATGATGGCAAAATTTATAGCATTACTTTTTGTATTCCATATAAATGAATAATGACAATGGACCGCACGCATACAATCATGAAGTCTGAAGACAACATTCCTACAGCATGCCCACCATCAGTTGCGCAGTATTTTACGCTTACAATTGCAACCCACGGCACCACTAAATACTATGAAGCGAAAATAGCTTAGTAATACATTCACAAGCTAAGAGCAACAATGAAGTTAACTTTAGAAGAAGTATTACTTTTGTATTCCATATAAATGAATGACAATGGACCGACCGCACGCATACATTCATGAAGACAACATTCCTAAATTAACCACTCAGTATTTTTATAAAATACAAAAGAACAGTAACTCCGAATATTCCTAAAGCATGACCACTATCAGTTGCGCCGTATTTTACGCTTACAGTCCCAGACACAACGGACGCGATTTGACAACGCGACGCGATTTTTTAGCTTTTGAAAGTTAATAAAATAGCCAATGAGAGGAAAATTTGAAAGATATGTAGACCAAATAACTCAAAATGTTATAGCGCTTTCAAATATTTGGAAAATTATAACTAGGATCAAAGTTATCGGTCAGTGAAAATCGAAAAATCGCGTCGCGTTGTTGAATCGCGTCCGGTGTGTCCATATGGACCTTTACATTTGCAACCCACGGCACCAATAAATACTATGAAGCGAAAATCGCTTAGTTATAGTAATACATTCACAAGCTAAGCGCGACAATGAAGTTAACTACATCAATTTTAATTAATCATCGTTTGATGAAGTATTTGTACTTTATAATATACTTTAGATAGCACAGTGAGAAATTCAACATACCAGATGTCGCTTTTGTCATAGACAGACATTGCCAGACAAAGAATCATCCAAGATAACTGAACTTCAAGATTCGTATACGTAGCGATGGTTCAGCTGTAGGAATAATGACTCATGTTAAGGCGTAACACGAGTTATATGACTCCGTGAGTCTGCCTGCCCTGAAGTATGTGTGACGCACGGGACCCCCTGCATATTCAAACACACAAATCTCAAATCACTGACATTCACCTGCTTAGGTGAATTATTTAATTTGTCAAACGAATTTATTAATTCATTTCATAGGACGCTGCAGCATGCAGCTACTACAGCTCATAGAATTAGTAGGTCTCAGGCCAGGGGCGAACGTTTCATTGCCCGAACCTAATGTTAATGAGCTAAGTTCTTTGTTTCACTTCATTTGCATTATGTTCGGCGCATGAAAAGTTCGACGTTTGACCCTGGCCTCAGCTTTCTTTGTCTTTGTTTTCGAGCTCTTAGATCTTTGTTCACTTGTTGTTGCCATACATTACAAACTAACTACTAGAAGTTACTATCGCAAGGACGTGCTGCCGTAGCCTGTGTTCCAGTCCACAACGGTGTAGTGGACTGGAACACAGGCTAGTGCTGCCATAACGCTAAAAACTTTAGCAAAATTTCGACCTAACTAAAAGTAAGATTTTAAAACTCCTGAAAGTAAAATTACACTTTGTCTTGACTAAATCCATCTCATGATTGGTTAATTTTTTGTCATGTCACTGTACATGTCCCCTGCTACTAACGTCCAAAGGAAAGGCCTTCACTCTAAACATCCAAGTTCTCCTTGTATTCTTCAGGTAGTAATGTATCCCTATCAATCTGCAGCTTTTTTATTATCTTCCCTAACTACACTGGCACAGAGTACAGACTGTTCAGATGTAGTCTGACTGTGTCATATATACAGACCATTCAAGTTTCCCGCAATTACCGTGAAATTCCCGCATTTTTGTTCGCTTTCACGCATCACGCATGAAGTGACTTTCCTCCCGCATTTTTAAACTTAACTTTTCGAGGTTGCTTTCTGTGGGGCAATTACTCCCATTTCTATTCATTCGCACAATGTTCAATGCATTCTTTTTGCCAATTATGCCAGTACCCAGAAGTCTTGAGAAGTCTTGAAAATGTGTGTCTCAATCACATATCAAAAAGAGACATAAAGCTGGGAGCCTGAGGAGCACTATTTTTTGCAGTTTGGAAAGGAGGATCGAGTGACGCTAACATTTCATATTTTTATATCATGAACACATAAGGTTTGTGGTTCAAAAAAGGCAGAAGAAAAACCTCGGAAAGCCAATTTTCTGGCGATCTGGCAAACTCAATTTCAAAATTTCTCCCAGGGCGCGCCAACTATGGTGGTGCCTCGTGGACACTAATTACCTAAGGACATTATCTTCCCGCAAAAATTTTTTCAAAACTTGACAGGTCTGTATATATATATATATACATATATTGCTTAGATTCTCCTCTCAATACACCAGATCTCGCACCAGACAATAGTTTTGCTCGCTTAATAATGACAATCTCACACTTAAAGGGGTTGTTCATATGAGCCAGGCCAGCCCAGCTAGCAGGATGAATCGTGTCACGAAATGTTTTTCCTGACCATAAAAGATATGCTTTGAATGAACTTTATACTGTTACTAGAATCAAAGTAAGCTAATTCAACTTTGAAATGTCACTATTTGGATGTTTATCATAGCCATGATACAGACGTTCCAACTTGACATCTCCAAAAATCGGGAGGTCTGGTAAAGGCAAGAAAACGTTGACCTCTAGTGTGACTGGGTAGAAAATTTAAACTTTCTTTCAGAAGCGCCATTTCTTGATTCCGAGACTCGTGAATACAACAACTGTAAATTTCTGCCTTTCATGCGAAATATTACGAAACTTTGTCGTACAAAACACCCCTCTTGGCGAAATACCGCTTTTTTGTCAATGCGACAACCATTTTTACCGTGCGCGAACAGCTTTTACAAGGATTCTTTTAGAAAAAGTAACATTTTTTTCTTTTCATTCGTAAAATCGGGAGGTTTAAATATAAATCGGGAGATTTGCCAAGAAATCGGGAGCCTCCCGATCAAATCGGGAGGGTTGGAACCTTTGCATGATATTATGTGACACATTGAAACCAAATTACAGTTAAGTTTTCTGTCGGGTAAACTCTCTGCTGTATACTGTCTGACAGTCCTTGTGACACATACTACAACAGACATTGGACTAATTTATGAAAAAAAGTTAGTGATGTATCGTCCAAGTTACCAACCATCAGTATCGGGTTATTATCCAGTAGACTAGTATATCTGGTATGCACAATCCGGTATACGGCAAAGCAGTATCTGGCACATCCCTACTAACAGTTTAACATCAGAAAGAGAGTCTGGGTCTAGTCTATGAATACTTAGGTATCCAGATAAATAAAAACACTGAATTTATACCTCACTGCTTCACTGAAAATGTCACTAATTAAGGCCTGTTTACATTATATGCTCAATTCTGTCTACCTGAACCGCTTTTATATCCATGCTTGGCCTTTGAAAAATGTAGTCCGAGCATGGATAAAAATGGTTAATGGTAAATAGCCCAGTAACCTTGCGATTTCACCTCAGTGTACCATATATTACAAAGACTGAGCAAGGATAAATATGGCGCATGGGTACAAATCCGTGCCATACCAAAAATTGAGCATGTGTAAAAAAGCAGAAGGGACTGAACATATAAATTTGTGTTATCCATATATTCTTCTAAGGATATGATATTTGTGAAAATCATTAATAATTCATAAAGAAAAGTTACACAAAAGAAATCATGACTGTGAAGGAGTACATTGTACATCTCATGATACAGAAATTATCATGTTGATTCACATAAACTTTAAGTTCAATTTTCTCACCAAATATCATTCGTTTATTTTCAATTGTTGAAGAACACTAATGTAGCTTTAGATGATTCACAAGCCATTTATTTCGGCGAGGTCGAGTTTGTATATCCGACAGTCCAACACAACACATATAAATGGCCGCTAGTGTTGTAAATAGTACTTAAAATTTTTTATCGTCGCTGATTTATAGCTACCTATTAAACAAGTAAACCCGCGCAGATACAAAATCATACTTCAATACAAAATAATGAACATATCTCAAGATATTCGCTCGATAACAGCGTTTTTAAAGGACGAAACAGCCTTGAATTTCGACGTTTGTTTGACACGAGGTTTGGCGAAGACCTACGGATCTTAGTATCAAACATATTTGATACTTTTGCTTTTCATTATCAAGAAAATTTGATACATACCTGGGCAAAGAATAATAACAATTATTCCCACATTCTTCGCAGATGTTTAAACAATCAGGAACGAATGAATATTTATAAATTGTGCATAAAATACTCTGGGTTTCAGTTTATAAAGTACAAGACGTTTTCTGCCAATCGTCCTGAACTTCCGCGTTTGGGTAATGATCATGAATTGGTCA
>CACRXK020013848.1:0-13615 GCA_902702795.2 Paramuricea clavata
GGTTCAACGTTGTTATCGTGTGATGAATATAGATGACGAATTACTCTATTCAGGAATCAGGACTTGAAATAACCTAGTCCCAAAGTTCCCGATCACATGATGATCGGCAGCCATGACTTATTGCCGACTTTCGTCGATGAGTCGATCACATTTATTCACCGAGCAATTTCTTGCCGATGTTTGATCGATGCTATTTGTCCTGCTATTTGTGAGTAAAGCCGGTTGTCCGATGCTGAGTTGACTCATGTGAAGAGTATTGTAGTCAATTTACTCACAAGTTTTGAGTCACTGAGGAAACTGTTTGATACGGTCTTTGAGTAAATTTACCCTTTGAGAAAATTTACTCATCACATTTGTGTAGCTGGTGGTGTTTACTCGATATTTCTTACTCAAAAATTTACCGGTGTAAAAATACTCAAACCATGAGTGACCAGTACATTCTACTCACATTGAGTAGATTCGCAGTCTTTACTCAGCTTTGAGTAACTCGATCAGTCTGGAAAGTATATTAACTCAATGTTAGAGTAAAACATCGATTCTACTCGAGAATAACGAGTAAATATGAAGCAACTTACTCAAATGAGTAATTTTACCGATTATAACTGCGTAAACAATAGTGGTTTACTCAAAATATTTTACTCAGGTGTTTGAGTTTACTGAGTATACTCAGCATATTCGAGTAAAAATACTCTTAAACTGAGTAAACATTGCATTTTACGCAAATTTATGTGTTAAAATAACTCAAAGCGAAAATGGATTTTTTGCAGTGTATTCATGTTCACATACCGTAAAAACAATCGCTTTCAAAAGAAATCCGTCGGGCAGAACACGCGGATATGCTTGAATATACTTTAATTATCGCGTCTAGTTACGGCCCTGAAAACATTGCCTATATAGATCGCCAGCTCCCAAACGGTTTCGTAATCATATATAAGTAACCATGTACAGGTGTTCTGTATAGAAGTACAAATTTGTGACACCCAAGCAAAACGAAAAAATGCTGCCCATTTTAAGACACTGGTCCACTTCGTTTTCAGTACAATTGCAACTTAATTGATATTCATTTCAAACAAATCCTCTTTATAATTATATTATAGTTAGAATTTGCCTGAAACAACATTTAACAACATAAATCTATACTTTACAATTTTATGAGTGACAGTGCCCATCTTTTTCTGATTACATAGCAAATTTATCTTTTACAATAACCGTCTAGTCGTCTAGCAAATTTATTTTGTTCTGTTTTCATATACTTTAGAAAAAAGTGAAGCAAGATCTTGAAGAAAATTCTTTTCCACGAAATTTATCCTATTTTGAGAAGATTTTATACCAGCATTGTAAAGGGAAGACATTTTTCTTTGGTGACAAGGTATACATATTAATTACTTTTTATTAGTTTTTAATTACGACTTAAAATGTACGCCATATACAGGGTGTCCCAAAAAAAAGTGACACTATAGAAATTATCTCATTGTTCTTAAGCCGCTCTTAAACGCGCGTGATTACACGCCTTCATGGGAATTTAATGAACTTGTATTTACATTTAAGCATTTTAAAACGTTTTCGCTTTGTCCAAATATTTTAACGCCCGAGTCAAGCAAAACGATTACACTAATAAACGGTTTGCTTTTTTATTATGCACCTGTGGGATCAACTTAGTGCTAGGGCATTCAAATTATAACAATAGGATAATTTCTATAGTGTCACTTTTTTTTTAGACACCCTGTATAGTTATCTGATTCTGGGTAGATTGGAAAATGTCGCAACAATTTTTTTCAACGAAATTTGCAGTAACCACTGAGTATTTTATAATATTAATAAAATACAGTACCATGGAAACTCAAAAAGTTTCGTTTTTATTATAATTCTACATTTCGACATGATAGTCCTCGAGAATTGAATTATGAAAGCGCGCAACTATATAAAAATTTACAAGTTATATATACATGCATCAGGTGTGATATATAGTTGATAAGAAATCTGACGACATATTTAATATAATTAAGATAACAAGTTTTTTCGATACTGTAGTCCCGTCGTGTAGACTTTGTCCGTGGATATGTAAAAGCTTCTTTATATAATAGGAACGACCAGTGTCTAGACTCTAGATTTATGAATAATTGAGATTTTATAAAGAGAACGTCTAATGAACTAATCCTATGTTCAAAGGGATTCATAAAGTGACTGCCAGCAGAGGCTTAGCCAGGGGGGAGTACCCCCACTTTTCTTTCAAAATCTTTCAAAACTGAGGAGAAACTGGGGAGGGGGGTGTATAATATACAAAATCTGTAGCTTTCAGATTATTTAGTATACAACATGTCTAACTTGCATGAAATAGCGATTCGTAGGCCCTTAAAATAGAAAACTTTTCCGAGGGACCATGCTTCTGGACGGACGGACAATTAGACCTCCGTACTCGTTTTGGACTGACTATATCCTAGGCTGCCAGCTTGCAGAGGCGCCGTTAGATATAGCCTTCGACTCAACCAGGTTGAGATACGTCCTTCGCAATACATCATTTCGATAATTACGTCACAAATTTGTCGTTGGCCTGGGAGCCAGAGGCTCAAAAATACGAAAATGTTCTATGTGTGAACCCACAAGATTCCCCCTTGTACTTTATCACTTCAACCCCTTATTGTTGGATCGTTTTCCCTTGATACTTCCCCGCCGACAGAAGAATTCCTTATACTAAGGAACACTTTTAGATTGAGAGATAGCATAACGGGCCATGTACGTTGTACCTGAGGCCCTTTTAATAAAACGGCTCTTTTTAAAAAAAGAGGTCGTAAGGTACAACATTTGAACATTGAAAGTGGAGGTGCATAGCGCGTTGTATTATCTATCAATCCATAAGAATCTCTTAGGAATGCGTTAAGTAAAATGGATTGGAGAAACGATTAGAGAAACGTTGTGGTAAAAACTTGTATATATATACGTTTTCTTCACTTTTCTTCCACTGAATGTTTAATTTGCCAAAATTTATTTTCCAGATAACCTACGCGGACATTAACTTTTTCTGTTTTGTAAATGGTTTTATTATCGCTGGGCAACTTGAAGTTCCACCAATCTTGAACAACTATCCAGGACTAACCAAATTATACACAGCAATTCTGAATGAACCAAGATTGCGTGAATACCTCGAGAAAAGACCACTTACTGATGGTCGCTAATTGATTGAATTACATTACCATACAATATAAGTAAATAAATAAGTAACAACAACAAAGTCAATAAACCTGTCAAATTTTCTTACAAATAATATTTTGTCTCTTAGGATATATTTTTTCAAACGCTGCGCCGCAGGGCCGTAGCGAGGGGGTATTGGGGGTGGTTAACCCCCCCCCCCAAATTTTGTAGAATTAACATATTCGGAAAATCGGGTTGGCCATTCGGAAAATTACGGCAATAATAGTATATGCTTTTTGTACGAAAATCATGAGATTCAGGCTTTTTATAGCTAGTAGTTGATTTTTGGTATGTCCGGAAAATTTTTTTGACCCCTAAAATGGTACACTGACCGAAATTTTTTTGGCGACGGGGGGGGTTTCATTATTCGTGCTAATGTATACGTACACAATGTAAAACAATATAGTAATGGGCTGCCACTGTCAATAGATCAGATTTATATATTTGAAGCAGGTCTGTTTTTTTAAATGAGTTAAAATAAGTGGTTCGTTCATTATATAATTACACCTTCATAAAGATTAGCCAGGTCAGGGAAATTTGTCTTTAACAATTCAGGAACTTCCAGAGCGCCTTCAAGGCCACGAGAAGTGTTCAAAAAATCGAAGAAACAGACATCGGTGTATGTAATCTATAGCCGTGTCTGTGGAAAAATTCATGTTAAACACGTTTGCTTTTGCCGGTGAAAAAATAAACAATTATTTTATGGGTCTTTTGTGACAGTTGGACCAAGGCCAAGATCAAGGTAAGTGTTCCAATCAAAGCTGAAGGCTGGTAATAACACTTGCCAAGATCTTTATGATAATTTCACAAAGACCGAATATTGTTGTAATATTTAAATTGTTATTTAACTTCTTGGATAAATAATTATTTAAATTCTTTATAAAAATAGTGCCCATCTTCTCCCCAACTCCAACTCCAAGAAAGAAAGATTTCCCTCTACTGTTTTCCTATAGTATCTATAATTGTCAAAACACTTAATGTAGTTTTTGGAACAAAATTTTCTTTTAAATCTTTGTTTCGCTCCTCCTAAAGATAATAAAAACATATTATTATTCATCCATATCAGAGCTGTACTTAAATATTATATAAAGCATTGGATTAATTCTACTATCTGACCAAGCTTGAACGAAAAATGTAGAAAACTCGCGTTATTTAATAAAATACATTTCGCTGCAATGAGAAAAACATTGAAAATGTATAATTAATATACAAATTCAATTTTCTCCGGAAGAATTTTACGGCAATAAAGTATGCTGTCTTACTGATTTTCAATTCTCCTTCCAATTTTTCTTAAATTTTCACAGGACATATATAGCTAAAGACGTCAGTTTCAAAATTGTGTTCGGCTTTTTTTTTAATTTTGGATATTTTAACATGAAAAGGAGCAATTCACTCAAACTATTCAGCAATATATGCAGTAATCAAAGAAATCGCCATATCAGCAGAATGACGAAGTAAACAAAATTAAATTTCCGAACACGTTTTTTTAGAACAACTATTTTACTCTATAAACTGAATGATATTTTCATAAATGTTTCTCAAATTAATTAATAATTCGTGAGCAATTCAGCCAATGATAATCACCTATTTGATCACAAGATGTCATTTGGGTAACCTGGTGAAGCTTGATGAAAATCACCACTCACTGGTGTTTTCATCAAATATCTGAATTACGCATGCAAAATTACTTGAATATAATTCCTAATTACGTTATGCTTGTTTAAGAATTCTATTCAAATCGGCAAACGAAAACATTCTGTTACGTCTCGATTCATTTGAGAAGCCATATAAACTCTGGCTCGTCTCTCACCGGGATATCCAAACACTCGAAAACAATGTATGAAAACGCTCGCGTTTCGCGCTCGTGTTTTCATACATTGTTTTCTCGTGTTTGGATATCCCGGTGAAAACTCGCTCTCGTTGTTCATATATTACATCTTAAAACCCAGCAGGAAAACAACTCAAAAAACATATTAAACGGGTACCACGATTTAAGATGTTCCTGAATAATTCTTACATTATTTTATTGTTTGTCAATTTTACAACTTTATCATCTTTTGCATGCACTGGCGAACATTTGGTGAAAATTTAATGAAAATATAATCGGACTGATATTGAACGCGCAGTAGCGATTTTCCACAAAACGCCCAAAAGGGTGTCCTGCACCTTAAACTAGTTAACCAATATTAATTAATATACTTTTTTGGCTGGAACTATTTCTCTATAAAATTCAAACACCTTGGCGAACCAGTCTTGTATTTGATCAATAATTCTGTCAGCAATGCCAATGGCAACTTGAAGAGTTGTTGGCGGAAAAAATCTATCCCGCGTGCAGGCCCAAGGGAAGAATAGTGGGCCTGCAAGCAAGGCCCGGTATTTTGTACTATTCTTCCCCTGGGCCTGCACGCGGGCTAGAAAAAATCCTATAACAATAACAGTAGAACGAAAAACCTCTGTATATACCTTCTATTAACTATGCATGGCAACACGGAACGTTTCCTATATGTGACAACAAAATTTTATTTTTTTATGCAATAACCTCTATCATTTCGGGTCTCATTACTGTGCACAACGGACACTAAATCTCCTCCCGCAGAGTCGAGAGCAAATAGATTTAAATTTAACTTCTTTGTTATGTCCATCCCAGTAATAAAATTGCGTTGTGCATCGTTTTGTTTCAAAAACAGTTGGTATAGTGCGGAATACTGTATATAACCGAGATGAGACACTGGAATGTGGGATTGTTTATCATGGGTATAGCCCACTCCGCAGGCATTTTTTAGTCTAGGGTTTGGATGGTCGGAAAACCTAACCCTAACTCTATAGAGATACCTGTGGCGGAGGCTATATCCGGGGTTATTTTGAGGAAATTTTATCACTGCGTGTAACGAACAACTACAATCTGTTCATTGAGGATGTTAATTCACGATACACATAACATTCATGACATTTAAATTCATAATAGTCTGATTAACGTCGTATTTGTGTATTTGGCTATATATTTCCTAATAGGTATATAGGCACACGGTACAATTTGAAAATATATTAATCATGGATAAATTGCGTTAATAACTGCACAAGTCTAATTTATTAATATACTGCACAAATTGGTCATCACTCAACGCACCTTAAAATAATCCCTATACCACCCCCCAAAACCGTTCCTGGATAAAATAGCTCAAACAAAGATGACTTACCATGCTCCTTAGCACAATAGCGAACTATCCGCCATACTTTGAGCAACCAATTTTCACTGGCAACTGCATGACAGTACGGAAGAGTTATTAAAGAATATGCACTTCAAAACCTAAATATAATGCCCAGCAATCTAGATCTTGCATGTTGCAGTGGAAAGAAAAAGTGGAAAAATTGTTTGTAGCTAAGAAACAAAGAACGAATAATGAACGATTGGGCTACACGAATAACCATGCAGCATCATTATAACTAGAAAATACATGCATGCAAAAACCCTCGCCTTACTGACAAAACATTCTGTTTTCTGAATATGAAGAATTGAAAGTAGTTGTCATGGTAACACGATAATTTTAAGAATAGTTTTGAAATTGAGAAATCCCCCCAAAATATCACTTTTAATAACAAAATTATCAATTTCCCAAACATAGATATGCTAGGTATGTTATTATACGTAATATAAGCTTCAATTTAATGTAAAATTCAACCACAAACGCTTCGCAAAACGTTTTAAAATGTTCTTAAAACTAATCGGCCTGATTGGGCCATTCCATTTAATAAGCGCACCCCCTCCCCCTATTGAGGGTTAAGGTTCCACACCCCCTTGGATATTTTCTACTGTAAGACCCGTCTGGATTTTTTCCTTGCGTTGTAATTTTCAACCCCCTTGGATTTCTTAACCATGTTTTGACCTATTGAGGGCTTTTTGTTTTCACCCCCTAGGATATAATAGGTTTTTTGTTTTCACCCCCTAGGATATAATAGGTTTTTTGTTTCCACCCCCTAGGATATAATTTAAATTGATGTGCATATGAGCTTGCTTTTTAACCTATTATAAGGAGGATTAGGGGTGGTAAAATTTGTTCTTGTTGTGGCCGGATAAGGACAGTCCGGACAGACCATCCATCCATCCATCCATCCATCCATCCATCCATCCATCCATCCATCCATCCAAAGCACTTTCAACGCATTTTTAATTTTTCAGGATCACATGCCTGCAACCTTACTCGTCTATTGTGTATAAGGTAGTTAAACAGTGATTAGAAAATTGAGGGTTTGAACTCTGTTATGTAACACTTTTTAATATACTGTGTGAAATATATATATTTATAAAATAGCCTTTTAAAAACACAGGCGCTGATTGGTCAAAAGCTAAAAAACCCGTGTTTCTATAACTCGATAGAAACACGGGGAATTTTCACGCGGGTTGCGTGCATGGATTGCGCGGGAGTTTGAAAGACAAAATACAAACAATATTTAATTTTGAAAAAAGTTGAAAAACGTCCCGAAACGCCGAAGAACCGTTACAAAAAAAAGCAACACTTTGCTAACTTAGAAAGCGAAGACCTAAAGCACGAAGTATAATTATAGCACACGTTGTATTTGTTTGACTGTTTACCAAGGTCGAGACGAAGGTAAAATATTTTAATTTTACTTTGTCTTTTTAAAAAAATATTTCCTCGCGACGTTTTTAATCATGTTTACTATAGTTTTTAATCATGTTTAAACGTCCACTAACTATTTAAAACAGTGCTTTCTTTGCATGCAAGCATGTACGTTGAAGTAAGCCTGTTAATGTACGAGTCAAATCCAACTGCGATCAGCCCCCCCCCCCAGGGCAACCCCCGGGAATTTGACTTTTGAAAAAATAATTGGTCAAATGCCCGCCCAAACAGGCAGAAACCACAGTCAAATGCCCTGCTATAGAGGTAGTCCTGGTTCTGGAATTTTGCCTAAAATTAAATTTAACAAGTATTTCAAGATTAAAAAGAACGAAAAATAGGCCAGACAGTTCTTCTTTTTGTTTAAACTATCGAAAAGACACAAAATAGAAAACTTGTGAAGCGCTAGAATGTACACATATTTTCAGGGAAAACCGCTGAGCAAGTTGTCAAGTGCCCGATCGGGCCGTCAAATTCCCGCCTATACGGGGGTAATGTTAAGTCAAATGCCCTGGGGTTGCCCGGGGGGAGGGGCTGATCGCGGTTGGAATTGACTCGTACATAAGTGCTGTCTGTTGTTTTGTTAGCGATATACTTGTTTACTTCGCTATGCTTTTATAATTATTCTTTACACGAACGTATATTAAGGTGGAATTAATATTTCAATGAAAGCAATTAAAATCAATAAATTTATCTTTTCTATTGTTTTTAAAAGGCTGTTTAATAAAGGAAATAGAAAACATTTTTCCGTGTTCCTATAGAGTTTATAGAAACACTTGTGAAAGTTTGGGAGAAACTCGAAATTGCGTGGAAACACTCGCACTTCGTGCTCGTGTTCCCACGCAATTTCTCGTTTCTCCCAAACTTTCACGCGTGTTTCTATAACTCTATAGGAACACGGAAAATGTTTTCTATTTCTTAAATATAAATATATACAAATGTACAAACTAGTTGAAGAAACAAACTATATATAGTCTGTTTTTTTGTCAGGCAAATGGAGGAGAGAAATGTGTCTGCCAAAATCCAATTCATTTCCATCAAACATCTGTTAGTATGATCGACATGCTGAGATTCCCGACTTTACAATGCTGAGATTCCCGACCCAACAGCAAAGTTTATAGTCTAATTATAAAATTAATAAGCTTATTAATAATATACATGAAAAAATTTCTCAATTGTGATTGGCTAAGAGCAGTACAATTTTTAGTTCAGTGCCAAAAAATGAAATACAATGCAATATAGATTATAGACATATATTTTTTCGACTCTCAGCCGGTAAATTTTCCGTTTCACCTCTACGTATATACGCGGCATGGCTCTACACACATATATATCCAGAAATGGCTTGACTCCTTCAGCAGTTCAAGTAGTTCAGCCACGATGCAAACTAGTCAGGGAATGCCAAATAATAAAAAATATTACTGTATAAAAAATTGAAAATACTTACAAAATACTGGTATGATATCTTTATAGACTTTATATCTAGTCACTCTCCACTCTCTTGACTCTAGTATATTCTAGACAGTTTAGATATTTGAGTACAACGACGTTAACGTAAAGAAAGTTTCGATGAAGTTAACTGTATAAAGGTGTATGAACTGTTAGGCAACGTAAACAAGTCTAATTTCCCGCCTAAATAATCGCGCTTCAAACCAATCAAAACCAGTGCTTCCACTTGCAAGGATGACTGAGCGGGCATAAACGGGCATAACAAATTTTGTCATTCATGTAAACTATACGTTTGAAATATACTTGTTTACATGCATGTAATGTTGTTGAAACTTTATTTAGGGACCATTCATTATTTATGACCGGGGGTGGGCTGGCAAAATTCAATTAACAACTAAACGAAATGTCCTGCCCCACCCCCTGCATCACAAAAAAATTCAATGACCCCCTTCACATGAATTCTAAAAAATAGTAAACCACCCCCGTTGACGAGTGAAATCGGTTAGAAGTGATAGGGTTAGGAGTAGGAGTAGGGTTACAGTGCCGTAGGAAGCTCTTTTTGATTCGGGAGCCGGAAAGCGAGGACCAAATTAAGGCCCGAGGAAATTTTTGAAATTTAGAGTCTCTGAAGTGCCATTTCCTGGACTTTGGGGGATTAGATTTGACAGAAAACAGCACTTTAGTATGCTGAAATTTACAATTTAGTAGCACTAAATGGGCGAAGGCGTTAATTCAATGACCCCCTTCACATGAATTCTAAAAAATAGTACCCCCCTCCCCGTTGACGAGTGAAATCGGTTAGAAGTGATAGGGTTAGGAGTAGGAGTATGGTTACAGTGCCGTAGGAAGCTCTTTTTGATTCGGGAGCCGGAAAGCGAGGGCCAAAGGCCCGAGGAAATTTTTAAAATTTAGAGTCTCTGAAGTGCCATTTCCTGGACTTTGGGGGATTAGATTTGACAGAAAACAGCATTTTAGTATGCCGAAATTTACAATTTAGTAGCACTAAATGGGCGAAGGCGTATTTAATTAACTATATATTGGATAAGTTGCAGGAAAGTATGAGAAATATCTTAATTCTTTGCAGTTTGTCATGGATGATAATGTAGCGGCAGCCACTTAAAATTAATCAATTGTCACTGTCAGTATTTTTAACTTTAAAGGTATATTATTTCAATGATAAAGGTCTGCATGTTTTTGGAAAAAGTATGATTATTAGCAAATTATTTGTGGGGCTGCAGCCTCCCCAGCGCGCCCGGTTGCTACAGCCCTGGGTTAGGAGTAGGGTTAGGGTACTACGTCAATGAACTACAAAGACCGCTAAACAGCTAGTGATTCGGGCTCGGATTTGACTAGGATTTGACACTGTAAACCGGATTTGACTCGGACTTGACACTGAATAAAATACCTACAGACCTGCCAAGTCTCACGATTCAACCGTGAGACTCACGATTTTTTATGCTTTCTCACGATCTCACGATTAAGTCCCCAAATCACACGATTTTCGGCAATATCTCTGCTAAAACCACAAGTGATTCCAAGCACCCGTGGAAAAAGAAATATGCTATTATTTCGTGAGACTTGACACTGGAAGCCACTGAAGCCATAAAGAAAAAACAGCCTATTTTTAATAAGCCTTGCATTATGGTTATATTACAACAAAATATAAATGCATATATATACTATCCTAAGATATCTATTGATTATTTTCTAGTGTTGTTAAAGTTAACCCTGGTCATATATTAATGAGCAAACCTGAAAATTTCTGAGTCTCACGATTTTTCAGTCAATCTCACGACTTTTTAGATAGCAACTCACTATTTCTGCTACTCAAGGGTTGGCAGGTTTGTACCTAGTATAAACTGGTGTATATAGTATATGCCAAACGTTCCCTGGACGTAATGTTGCTACATCGCTTACTCGTTAATTAAATCTTTTTTTACTAAAATGTACATAATATTGAAATATGACAAAAATTTATGGCAAGTTCATGGCAAAAGTTATAAGGTAGATGTTCGATTAATTTTCATATTAGCTGCTCGCATTGCATTTTGGGTATTCAAATACTAATATAATGTATTGCATTTTGGGTCCATCTGTTGATTAAAATTGAGAATTTTGCTAGCTACATGAATTAAATTTGCTGCCTTGCTCGCTCCCTGTGGTAGCAATAATCGTTACATGTCAATTTTTTCTCCACTATAATACCACTATAATAAATAACTGGACCCCCCCTTCTGAACCAATATTTTTAGGTGGCCCCCTTTTTCGGTCAAAAATACCTCATGACCCACCCCCTTTTTTTGCCAGCCCACCCCCAGTCATAAATAATGAATGGTCCCTTACCTATCTTTTGAAAGAAAACATTCTGAGCTTTTCAAAAGTCTTGTTTTATAGCACTGTCTGCATGTGATCAGGCTAAACTCAGAGGGCTAAACTGCCATAACTCATATAAATAATAAAGTCATAACAAACGCGAAATCACTACATATACTTGCAATCTTTGACTTTGACCTTTGTATGAACAGAATATTACAATATATTACAGGTAAACTACGTGAAGCGTTCCTCTTTTGACTTCGTAACTCATTTGAAATTTAACCTCATTTAAAGCTTAAAATTAATCTCACACTCTAAAAAATAAGGTGTGTATTTTCAACACACCTTCTGTCGCCAAATTCACACACCTTAAGGCGTGTTTTTTTACACAGCTTAAGGTGTGTATTTTGCGGAAAAGATGTGTATTTTTACACACCTTAAGGTGTGTATTTGCAAGGTAAAGGTGTATTTTTTGCGTTTTTTGCTTGTCGCCAAATTCACACACCTTAAGGCATGTTTTTCAAAAAGATGTGTATTTTTACACAGCATATGGTGTGTATTTTGCCCTGAATCTCTGGCGAACAAATTACACACCTTAAGCCGTGCTTTTTTACACACCTTGCAAGGTGTGCAAAATAACACACCTTTTTGCTTGCTACACAGCTTGCAAATACACAACTTTGTTCAGCTTGGTCTCAGATCACAGATCTAATTGGAATAAAAAATAAATAAAAGAAGCAACATATCTGAGTGTACAATTCACAAATTTAATAATAGCTAAAATTATTAATTATAAATATTTACAATATATAAGCTACGACTACAATCATGCAAACATCTATACAAATTAAGATAACAATTTTTAACCTCTGCCAACAAAACAACTCTGATTGACATGGTCCACATAAGTCATAACTAAAAATTCCATCACAAAGAGTGGATAGAAGACTCGAAAACATAATGGCATGCAATAACATACGCTGAGTATCTGATAGTTCATTATTGGTTGACATGATCTTTCATTCCTCCAACATCAACTGGAATTCTATGGTCTGGAACCAAAACGTTTTTCTCGTTTGTGTTGGTGGCTAATAATTATTAAAACAAAATTTGAAACATGAAACGAATATTATTATCAAGATTTGGGGCATCTCACTCGATAGAACTAAGTGTTGAAGGTTTTTTATAGATGAAATTTCGAGAATAAGGCAAGCCATGAGAGCAAAGATTCTAGTTGTCGAGCCCTAGCTGCAAGGTCATGGGCCACAGGTTCCACTCCTGCCAGAGGGCCTATAGTTGAAGTTTTTGCAACTGCTCCTGGATAGACATATTCAAAATTTCCATCTACAAATGTACAGCTTATAGAGCGCTGCACTGGAATCGCATTCACATGGCCACATCATGTCTGATTCCTACCAGAGGGCATACAGTTGCATTCTTTTGCAACTGCTCCTGGTTTACGTTAGGTCTAATAAATGTATAAAATGTACACTCAAAATTTCAATCTACAAAAAGCTTCAATAATCCATTAATTTAGTAACTTGTTAAGTAAGCTAGTGAATAATTGGGAGTATACTAGTAGGAATGGAATTAGGATCTAATCATCCTTGCTTGCATGTACTAGCTACTAATCATGCTTACTTGCAGCTGAGAGCTGAGCCGAATTGCAAAGGACGTAGCTCAACCTGATCGAGTCGAAGGCTCACTAAGGGCACTCTGGCAGCCACCCTAGGCTAATCCCAACCCTGTCAACATTCCCTGTGGTAGGAAACCAGACTTTTGGTAGAGTGTTGACTAACTCTTTTCACACAAGTGTCATTAATGCAATGTGAGAATCGAACCCACAATCTCAGAGGTGAACAATGCTTGTTCTGAGGATTGTACCACCAAAGCCCCTAAGCAGTGAACTTAATACAGACCGAGTTATTGATTTCGGGTTTCATAGTGGAGGGGATAATAAAAGGGAAGCATTTATATATAGGGAATTCTCCTATATTGTAGCAACTAAATCCCCCCCCCCCCCCCCC
>CACRXK020013849.1:0-13615 GCA_902702795.2 Paramuricea clavata
CGTTTCCGTAAAAAGAATACGAAAGCTTTTACCGTGAACTTTGCAGACTGAAAATCTTGTTTCGTTTATTCTTTGCAGACTGAAAATCTTGTTTCGTTTTTCAAATGTTCGATTAACCGTTAATCATGCTAGTTGTACATTGCCTGGATTATGATAACGAAAGAACTGTGTCAAAAGCTGTGCTACCCTGCCCATTTATTGGGATGAATTACTGCAATCCTAGTGAAAATATCCATACTACAACTTTGATGTATTTTTTCCCCTATTTTTCTCAGAATTATTCCAGGCGGACATTGTAATGGACGATTATGTTCGTGATGTGTTCAATGGGGAAGCTGGAAAACGTGATGCTGTTAGCTTGGCAAGTTATCATTGGCCAGTTAGGACAATACATTACGAATTTGATCCAGATATAGGTAATATGCGTAAAAGATTGACTTTGAACATTCACTGGTATTCCCTCTATATAGGATAAAAGCTTTGAGTTTGAATGACTGCTTAATTAATAAATAGTAAAAAAATCCCACTCGAAATTTCCAACTACAAATTAGTAAATACTAAAAAAAATTGTATAGGTAATCGCATGGGGCCAAGTAAAATTAAGGTTTACTTTCACGTGTGTTTTCAAACTTTCACAATTTGTGAAACTTTGAAAACACAAGTGAAATTAAACCTTAATTTTATGAGGAACTGTGCGATTACTTGTTATAATCATAAAGGGCAAAATGTATTCGTAAGTTAATTGTGAACTTGTCAAGTTCTTGAACCTTGTATGTCTCCATGTCTTCGCCGATGTCCCTTAATTAATGCTGCCCATTCTTAAATACTCCAACCAATAAATTTGTACTTTTTCTATAGTGTTCAAGTTTTTACTACTATACAGGGTGTATCAAAATAAACGCAATTCATCTTTTGTGCTTAATAACTTTCGAAATACTATTTCTAGTTAAACGCTTTTAGGCTTACTTCAAAGCCTGTTCTTTTCTCTTTCAAACAAATTATTATCCTTGTCTCCAATGCTAGTAATAATTGCACAGGAAAAGATTTAGTAAACCTATCATTTTTAGTTGCTGTTTAATTATGCAAGTTTACTATGTTATTGTTTAGTCGGTTTAAATGTTACAATTTTCTTCTTTAAACTTTAATGTTGTCGTCACTACATCTGGAAAACCACGTAAGAACAAATTAAAAGTATTTTAAAAGAGACCAGGTTGTTTGAAAATCCTAAACGAATGCTAAAAAATCGTCAAAACATTCTGGTGTCTGAGCCAGAGTTTCATCGAATTGCGATGTAATGTAAACAGAAATTATAGCAAGTTGATGTCAGTCAACTTAGATGGTCCAAGCCAAAATTATATCGCATTTGAAGTTTCAAACTGAGTTAAAAATAGTGGAAGAAAAGCCGTACTTATACTTATTGTTACAATCCATTTAATAAAATGCAACATTTTTTTGTTTTAATGAATATTCATATATTTTCATGAGAACGATTTGTTATTCCATCTCAATTTTTTTAATCTCCAATCGCAATAACGTAAAGTATTATTACCCGCGAACCAATGAGTCAAATTTAAGAAACAGCCCACTGCTAGAAAGCTGAATGGCTACGCCTTAAAATGAATGTAAACTTTAACGTTTTCGTCTATTATTTGTTTAGCAATTTGCATTTCAGTCGAGGATTGCGCTTTTTTTTATACACCCTGTAGAAGTTTTTAATTCCGCGACGACAAAGCGAGAAGCCATTGTTTTTATTGCTATATTTAAAACAAGAAACTATATATCGAGTGAGATATCGAAAATCCTGATATTTATCCATACACCTTACATTGGCATCACCTTAGTATGTACAGTATTGATGAACTTGTTGTTGGAGCTCGACAACTGTCTCTCTGTGGCCCGTTTATTAGGGCGCTGCACCGGAATCGCAGGGCTGGAGGTTCGATTCCTGCCATGCAGAGGGCCTACAGTTACATTTTTTGCAACTGCTCCTGGTTTAATAAATGTATAAAAATTTCACTCGAAATTTCCATCTACTAAGGGACCGGTCATTATTTATGGCGGGGGGTGGCACCGAAGAGAAAAAGGTTGGGTAAACAAAATTTTGAGTAACTAAAAGGTTGGATAAATGAAAAACAAAACAACTCAAGGGTTGGGTAATAAAAAGTTATTGTCATTTCCAAAGCACAACTCACTGAAATATTGGAGACTAAAAAGCAATGTCAACAGTCATACGTCAATACAATATGTGAATCAATCAGAGTCACTATCTTGATCATTTTCCGATTTGTTGGGAGACAAATGGTGTCTCCAAAGAAAGTACATGTACATACAACCGGAAAGTTTAGTTATCAAACTTGTGTCACAGAAGTGGTAAAGGACATGTGTGACAACTGAATGGTATTCTTTTGTAAAGGTTTTGGCCAGGGGTGGGTATTTATTTTTTAATTGATATTTGAGGTTGGGTAATCAAAGTTTTTGCTTTTTAATGTTTGGGTCAGCAAAATTTTTACCAGCAAAAACATTTCGCTTCGGTGCCACCCCCCACGATAAATAATGACCGGTCTCTAATCCCCTAATGTATATGTATATGTGTATGTATATGTATATGTATATATATATATATATATATATATGTATATATATATATATATATATATATATATATATATATATATATATATATATATATATATATATATATATATATATATATATATATGGGAGTGAGAACTCGAGTCAGCGTTTACCTTACCTTACCAGGCTTACCTTACCTTACGTTACCTTACGTTATCTTACCTTACCATACCATACCTTACCTTACCTTACCTTACCTTACCTTACCTTACCTTACCTTACCTTACCTTACATTACCTTACCTTACCTTACCTTACCTTACCTTACCATACCATACCATACCTTACCTTACCATACCATACCATACCATACCATACCATACCATACCATGCCTTACCTTACCTTATCTTACCTTACCTTACCATACCATACCATACCATACCATACCATGCCTTACCTTACCTTACCTTACCTTACCTTACCTTACCTTACCTTACCTTACCTTACCTTACCTTACCTTACCTTGCCTTGCCTTGCCTTGCCTTGCCTTGCCTTGCCTTGCCTTGCCTTGCCTTGCCTTACCTTACCTTGCCTTGCCTTGCCTTGCCTTGCCTTGCCTTGCCTTGCCTGTTGGATGAGACACACTATAACAGCTGGAAAATATTAACCAGAATTTTTACATCATACCTAATTTTATTTTAGATGGTCGTCGTTCATACAATTTGGACACTGCAGTTACTGGTTTCAACAGCTCTGCTTGCCAAAACCCTGACCTCATTACAGAAAAAATTAGACCGTTTTGGTTCTTTTGGCATGAAGAAATCCGTCTGCGACCTATTGGATGATGCAAATAATGATTACACATGTAGTCAACTAATCGCCGGAGTGGTAAGTTAATTATTTGCATGTGGAATTCTTGCGCTATCAATGTTTTATCTTAATATTTGGCAAAAATTTATTTATTGACCGTCCAGTTTACTAAAGCTGTGTAGATAGCGAAATATAGAAAATTGCGCTAACTCCGATATAAATTAGAATCAGCTGTTCCCAGGAGCGCCGGAAGCAACATGAAGCGGCTGAACCCTAGTTTTCGTGGGCAGCAATGCGCGCTAAAATTTCGCTGTACAAATCCTCAATTTATACTTGTAGCCAATACGGAGTTGGACAAATTTCAGTAATGGTTCGAACAATTTCATTCGTTACATGACGCTAAACGTTTCTGAGAAGAATTTCAGAAATTTGAGCTAAATTGCGTGAAAACAGTTCTCAATTTCAATTCACATAAATAACGCAGACTTTCGAAGTACATAGTTCTTGTAAAAAATGGCAACTCAAATGAAACATACTGCGAATAATAATAGCATGTCAGTTGTGCTCTCACGATGGGAGGTATAATATGATGGAAGCCCGGCAAACTTCAAAGCCGCAAAATAGAAGACCTACAATCCTGGTCAAAAATATTGGCGCACTTGACACTGACTGTGCGAAATTTGACTCCCACTTCAATACCAAGCATAGCAACCCCCTTTCGCCCGTTCAATGTTGTCTGTAGCGTGTTATACGTCCAAGGTGTTACACAACATTGATAAGGGGGATATGGGGAGTTTGTGCATGGAATTTTGCATAAAATTGGCAAGTATTTATATGGTAATCAGAAATGAAGTAAAGGTTATGCTATTTCGACTAGGTGCGCCAAGGATTTTTGACCAGGATTGTAGCTTTGTTTGATGTTAAACTGTACCTCACCGTGCACAAATATCGCCTCAACTTTATTAATTTCATCGTTGTTGCACTTTCAACTCAGCCACTCCTATTGGACGATACTTGATTATGTGAATATATAATGAGCTCAATCACCGAAACCGTGCACAAACTATTAACATAAACTCAGATAAAACATAACACAAGGATTTTTTTTGTTTCCAGACCATTATCTATATGCTACAAGTCAAGAATACACGATATGCAGTGATATTTCGATTTTATTTCAAAATCATTGTCCAACCTATCAGATTTTTTGTTCTTTTCTAGGTATTTGGTTTCATCGGAACAATCCTGTTTTTCGTGGACACCTTTGTCTATACTACAACAGTCGCCCGCTGATTAGTAATTGTCGTGGATCAGTGATATTTTCGTAGTACTTATTTGTAACAGTTTACTATATAAACTATAGCATAGAAATAAATGTTACGGCCACTTAATAAAATTCAAAGTGACTAGTAAGGTAATTTGCCAAACTATCTCAGCTCGTTTCTTTCTGGAGATATTTTACAATTTTTGATCTGATGCAAATTCTGCTCACTATGACGTCATATTGCATGATGCTTTCTGAAAAAACTTGAAGATCTCGGGATATCGTGACGTAATTACCAGAAAGGTCTATTGTGATGAGATCATGAGAGTTGATGAGAGTCGCGATGAGAGTTGACGCAGTCACGCGATATTCATTAGTTGTTGTTTTAAAATGCTTTCGTGGAATGTTCCTTATTAATGTTTCAATCAATTCCATGGGCGTTTGTCGGGCGTTTGTCGGGCATTTTCAACTGTACTTGTTCCCAGGGTCGGGCATTTGCGTTCTGCAGGTTAGCCCTGGGGTGGGGAATTTGCTCAGGGCTAAAAAGTCGAATATTTGTCGCTTGTTTCGCCATTTAGCCGTATTTTAGTACGCACGTTTATACGTGTGTGCGTGTTGCGAATTAATCATGGCATGGCGGACATACACACTTTAGATTTTTTTCTTGTCCATACTGTTGATACATTGACTTACTTCCGCAGTTTGATATTGCTATATAAAGTTTTGAGACTTCAATATTTTAATTAAAAACGTTTTGAAACGAAATGGCAGAATCGATTTTAAATACAGATATATTGATACGAGATAGATCCTGCATTCGATTTTTTGGTTCAGAAATCCTCAGAAAACTTATATTTTGTGGGGCATTTGAGTCAATGTAAGTCCCCAAGGGTGTGGGATTTTGTTGTATTATTTGGATCCCATGGTGGGGCATTTGCAAAATTTTTTCGCCAAAATGACAAATGCCCGACAAACGCCGGGGGGGGGGGGACCCATGGAAATGATTGAGACATAATATACGACAACATCTTTGAAATAGTTGTCAGTTGGTAGGGCCACAGTTTGTATAAGCGGACAGGGCTTTACCCAGGCAGAACAATCTTAATGAACTATATGTTAGAACAAAAACTATATTGCACATTTGCACTGAATTTCATTTATCGTATATCGCAAAAGAAATATGCAACTAGTCCCCACGCTCCATTGCACGAAGTACGTCGTCTCTAATATTTAGCAGAACTGTGCAGTAATTGATATGGGACGCATATTACAGTTCGTATTAGAGTTGTTACTCTTAGGTATTGGATTGATCCTAGCGACTGGCAAGCATCAGGAAATGACGATACAGCTACAAAGGAGTTGATGATGTGGGTTAGTGGACCAGCGATGGGCCGCGCAACAATCTTGAGATATTTTGCAGGTAGTTGGTCCGGCCTTGTAGATGTATGGGATCTGATGCCTTTAATTTCACGCAGAACCGCTTTGGACGTAACCGGTCGTAAATGAAATACTGCATCATCACTAACCGGTTTGGTTGTGTGTCAACAAAACTGAGCAGGTCTTCTTTGACGTCGGTTTCAGTATTGGTATATACTTTGTGTGACCCCTATTATTATGTATCAGGACTGATGCCCGACCCCCACCCCAAGCCCGCCCCTAACCTCTAACTCCGCGTTCTACGTTTAATTCGTCAAGTCAAGTCTCAGCGGAGTTGTGGTGACAGATTTAGCCGCGATGCATAACACGCCAGATTTCTTTCGATTTGGAGCTTGAAAAAAAGTTAGGTTTTTAAATCATGCAGTGTGTTTTCCAAAAATTATCGATAAAAACTAAGGATAAAAGTTGAAGTAATGCTTTTGAGAAGATGCATGTATGGTCATTTTGCTGAAATAATTACCGTAAAAAGTGCTGGGGTCAATCGGAAAAGGAAACTATATAAATGAAACTTCACCCCCATTTTGAGCAAACGAACAGATTAGTTCTCAGGGACAGCGGAACAGGGGGGCATGCCCCCTCCCCACTTTTTTGGCATGGTGGATAATAAAAATGTACCCTTTGTGGGCACTAGTATGTATCTATTAAGGCCGATTTCCATTCAGTGGAAAAAGTCGCGCGATCGACTTTTTGCGACCACTTTCTTTTGAAATACAAGCAATCAAGCGCAAAGGATGAGGTTGACTGAACACATTTGAAAAGAAAGTGATCGCAAAAAGTCGATCGCGCGACTTTTTCCACTGAATGGAAATCCGCCTTTACACTCGATCTAATTTTCGGATGGCATAAAACTGTCTTTATAAAAAAATGCACTAAAGAATTCCAGGAAAGAGATATTCAAATGAGGTCAAAGAATTTGCGTTATATTGCAGTTTTATTCAACCAAAATCTACAAATATGTGAGATCCATACTCCCTTTGCCTCACCCTTCTCTTATCCAGAAATGGTCACGTTCCATCAACTGTGAACTTAGACTTGCCACAGGACAAGATTCCTCACTGAGGCATTTGAAACAAATCAAAAAGTATGTGAGAGCAGGTAGAGCTTGACAAGATGTGTTATATGCAAACACATGAGCATAATGTAACGAGCCCACTTATCGTACCACAGTCACAGACTGGATCTTGTTTTAACACCAAAAGGCAAAACTATAAATACACACTTCCTGAATTTTCCTGACGCAAAACAATTGCATGAAAAACAATATAATCCATGGAATATAAATAGTTTTCATTGCCAGCAAGCAAATTTGCTTTATTGGCTGATTGAAACACATGCAACTATACCATAAATGTCGATTCCTTGTATTATTATATTGTATCATGTTCCCTGATGATGGCTATGAAATGGGCCTAAATTAAATTAAATTGTATAAAATTGTATATCATTTTCGTTCAAAAATTCCATCTACAAAAATCGATCTACATTGAATATTTTGGCCTTGTAGTATACTTGAATTAAATTAAGCATAGCTAAGCATTGCTTTGTCGTCAGGAAGGATGGCTTGTTTTATTCAAATTTCACGTCTGCATGATTTCAGGCCCCCTCCCACTACTAATTGATTAATCTTACGGGTATCAAGTTTCACAATATAATAAATCATGATGGAAGACAGATCTTCATTGTATCAAACATACAGCGCTGGGTATGTAGAACAGAAATAAACTTATGGCTTTCATTAAATGACACTTTAAAAAATAATTTGTACAAATATGATTGCTGATTCGGTTTCGTCGCCACTAGAACAATCATCAAGCCACTCTACCATGTACTCTACTAATCAAACAAGTATGCGAGATATTGAACTGTCCAACCGACAGATCATTCAAACTGCCAACCTAGATGTTCGTATGAAATCCAATGAAATATCACAGGAAAACGATAAGACAAAAGATTTAATGAACAATGAAGAAATAGATAAAGTTATTAGCACTAAACAAGCTGAACATAAGTTTGACGAGCCTTGTGAGAGGGAACCAGTTGTGAACACAGGAGCTAAACAATCTGAAGTCACAGAGACAGACGAAGCTGGTGTGTCAAGTAATGAATGCCAGTTAGAGGATTGTTCACCACAAAAGCGTCGTGAAAAAAGGCAGAAAAGGAAAAAGCGAAAATCCCTTATGGAAATTTTATTCGTGTGACAGTAAATCGCACTGCATGCTATTGCAATACCAACGGAGAAGGATATAATATCGAGGAGACTGTCAGCAAGACCTTGACGCTGCAATCATTATGTCTACGTACGAGTCAAGCTAGTGACGAGTTCTTCATTTCACTAAGACTGGCAACAGCAGGTTAAAGAATAAAGAAGTGATGACGGCGAGCATATTGACAAATTGTCTTGTCTCGAAGTAAGAATGATGAGAATGTAATTGTTAAGAGTTCTACGTCAGTGCAGTGAAGTCCATGCATGGTCGGGACATTTTGTGGCAAGCTCAAATCTCTGACTACTACTCTAGTCTTGGAATTTGTCTTCGTTTAATTAAACTTTAAATTATTTCTGTACTAATTGACGGTTTTAAACTTTTGACTTTCGTCCAAATAGTTGATATACTATTTTTGGTATTATTGAAAGTACAAAACAATGCTAAATTAGGTTACAACTTACAACTTGTCAACTTTGGTATTTAACACTGCACTTTACTTCAGATGATTTAGTTATTACGAATATAATAATAAAACTACATATTTTTATTTATCCAAACGTAAGCGTGAAATTAACTAAAGAGAAAAAACAGTTTGAAACGCGTTGTAAACCACCGAAACTGATTTGCTATATCCACAGTATACAGTCTTTGACGTTGTGCTAAAGCGCTTTTTTGAAGCTTGTATATAACTATAAGCAGTTTAATAATGATGAGTTCCTCACAGCCACAGCGGCACAGGCTGCAATAGTAGATAATCATGTTCGCAACCATCATTTGGCACTTGTCCGCATGAGAAAAACTTTTATTATTCATTCATCGGTCAGGTCGACGCATGCATGGTTACACGACCAACAAATGTCCCGAGTCCCGACCGTGTTCCGACTTTAGTCCATCATGTTGGTCATCATCGGTCATGTTGCATACAGGACTGCACGCAACATGACCGCCAATAGAATACATGAGACGAAACAGAAAGAAAGAGCAAGACCTCACTGAAAATATGTCCGCGACTAGCCCTAGATGTCGAAGGGTTTTGATTGTTGGAAATTTTAAGGGGAAATGTATTGCATATTTAGACGCGATATTAATCTGTGACGCGACTATATAGGAGCAGCTGCGAAAACTATGCAGTTGCATACGTCCTCGCGAGACGCGGTCTTGCCATTCGTTCCGGTGCAGCACCCAAGCATCGACTGGCTTCTGTAAGGCCTCTCTCTACCCAACTTGACTTCCTGTAATTGTAGTGTAATTGAGTCTGGACTGACTTGACGGAATGTCATTGAAGGTGAATATGAACTATATGTACATGTCCAGTTTCGACCAGACCATGCATGCAGAGTAACTGATTTGTATACTGGCAAGTTACCGTGATCGCACTTTCAAGTGCAAATATTTAGTTTGTGTAATCTCAAATCCATATACATTACTTTTAATTATGTTTTAAATCTGGTAATAGCTAGGATATTCGAAATCTGTATCCATACACCCCCATGACCCATGTATTAAAGCGGCATTAGTCAATATTAGTATGTTTATCTGATTTTGATCATACGATTCGATCGCATGCAGTGATTACTGACATTTATGCTGACCCGAGTCACTGACGAAAAAGTTTTTTTCAAATGTTTAAATATTTTTCAATTTTCGAGAGAGAATTCAGTATTTCTGCATTTTGACAGATAACTTTGTGTTGGATTTTGACTATCAGAAATGTGGGTGGTGAAATTAGACTATGATTAGAGCAAGAATTATCTGACAATTTTATAGGCCGATTCCTTTAAATAAAAAGATTCCTACCATTCGAAACCTGGCTTATTCGACGTCATCTCAATTGATATACAGACTACAAACAGTATGAAAAGAGAAAAATTATGAAGCACAAGACTGGTCACTAGTGGAAAATGTTTGAGCCAAAACGATCAGAATAATTTATCAGTAAGACAGTCAGTAATTAATTTCTAAAATTAATTATGAAAATAGCGACCACAAATGATAATCACGCATTTGTCAAATAAGTCCAGGTAAGTATATAACTGCTCTCATGCGTATGGCTGGTATATTGATCCTGAGAATTAAATATTATCTAGACATCTTTTTGAATTTTTCATGCATGGGGATTAGAAGTATCCTTCAAGTGAATGCAATTCTTCTTTTTCCGATACTGAATACAATTCAACAAGTATAACATGACTTTCAGCACATTGCCATTGGACAAGAAATCTGAGAAGACCAGGCAGCGCTAACCACTGCAGGGTAGTGATTATCAACCTTTGTAAAAATGCTTGAAAGCTATAAAACTATAGAATGGACATCACAATTGATAAGATACTAAAGCTTAATATAAACAATCAACGATCGATAAATTTAATAAAAAGCTTGAAAATCTGTGGATCGCCTGGTCCCAGAGGCGACAATTTAGAAGCAATCGTTTACAGTGAGAAGAGCATATAGATTATAGATACCAGTGCTGGAAAATGTCCGGCAGTACCAGCTGCACGGAAAGGTTAAATCTTTTTTACACCTTGCAATATTAATTTACTCATTGTTCAAAATTCCAAAAGCATTTTGCAAGTCGAGATTATCTTGTGGCGAGTTTGAAGTTTATCACACTGTATCGTAATGTGTGGTCCAAGTATGTTACCAGAAATCTACATATGCAGGGAGTTTTATATCATTTGACTTACACCCTGACTTACACCCTTTGCTTTAACCCTTAAAGGCAGTTCATAGCAATATAACATAGTCTTACGAGAATACCACTCTTATACAAAGGCCCACATAATTTCTTTGTTCTAATCTGGTGTCACATAAAACAGTCATGCCTATGCCACTTGTCAGGAAAAATTCGACATAGTCCGATAAAAACAGTTTTAACCATGTAAAAATGCATACTTTTCTATGTAAACAGCAGAATTAACAATGGATTAAGTTGGATTAACCAAAACTGACCCCCTATCCTAATACCCAGTGGTATTTCACGCATTGTAATCCTTATCTGATAATCACACGTGATTTTTATTGCGACTTTTTTGTGGAAGTAATCCCAGTATGGTTTTGAGAATTTTGAGTACAATTTGGAAAAAAAACATGCATGCACGAGTGGTTTGTCAAAGACGATCAAAATTGCACGAGTGCAATAAATTTGACTAATGCAGTAGAAATGTGCCTATCTATGACTGGTTTACACCTCATCAAAGTTTCTGTGATCATGGTATAGGAATTTCTGAGTTTTGAAGGATTTGTAAGAATCAAAGTTTCTGTGATCATGGTAGGAATTTCTGAGTTTTGAAGGATTTGTAAGAATCAAAGTTTGTGTGATCATGAAATTCTTCTGAGTTTTGAAGGATTTGTAAGAAACACTGAGTCAGTTGCCTCAAACATTTCTTACAAATCCTTAAAAGAGTTTACCTTGCAAAATTCCTATACTGCGCTAACAGAAACTTTAACAGTGTAAACCAGCTTATACCATAGTTAATAGAATACATGGTTTGGAGACTCGATCGTCTCGATGAAAGTACAATATAACGCATTAACTATGTTTGTTTCGGTTTATGCAAGAATTTGTGCCTATCTCGTCACGTGTGTATTGTATTTTTTCCAGCACAACCAATAGCAATGTTTAAATTGAGCATTTATTCAAGTTACGGATGGATAACTCAACCACAAACTTGTTACTGGTTATTTGAGCGAAAATACAATGCACACGTGACGAGATAGGACCAAATTCTTGCATAAAGCTGGACAATAACATAGTTAATGAGTTATATTGTACTTTCATCGAGTCTCCAAACCATCTATTAAAATAACTGTGCTTATACTAAGTCTTTGAAATACTCATGAGTGTATGTTCCAAAATTCGATGTGCAGAAGCAAATTCATGTTCACTTGATTGAAGAAATACTCACAATTACTCACTCATTTCAATGGCATAAGAACTTAATACAAGTTTTCAACTGTGAAAAGTCTATTCAACTAAGAATATTCAACTACCTGAAAAATACAAACGAATTTTGACGTTTCTAACTATAAATATTCAACTACCTGAAAAATACAAACGAATTTTGACGTTTCGAGCGAAGGACCACATCTAGCAACAACATCCCGCAAACCGTCACGTGTTAAAATATATACCAGGAGAAGGGAAATTCAATCTCGTTCCAATCTCGCGCAGTTTCCCCCCAGAAAAATTGAAAAGCAAGAAATATGTAAGATCATTGTCGAAAATGCAAGAAATATGCAATGTGGCAAAAATATTTACTGTAACCCTCCCAAAATGTTTGTCCTCCCCATAAAACTCATAAAAATTCAAAACATCCGGGCAAATTTCTTTCACTCCCCCCGCCCCCACCACCCCACCCCCTGATGTTTTCTCTCACTGCGTACGCCTATGTCTCGTTCCAATACTTTCTGGTGAGAGCTTTGGGGATACACTTGTCAATCGTCCGTCCATATTTTGCAATAAAAATCTCTCATGCAGAGATGCAAGTCTAGTGCACCACAACAGCCTCCCACATATTGTATTGTCTATAAACTATGTATCCCACACTGCTCCTGAAACTTGCTATAATACTGAACAAGATCCGCAGATATTCTTGGTTTAACAGTTTGTAAAGCTTGAACAAAATGCTCATGTTTGACATGTATAGCATTGATGTCTTCTTGTAGAGCAGCTAATGCAGCTTCACGGCATATCGCTGTAATTTCAGCCCCAGAATACCCCTGTGTCTGAGCTATGATGTCATCAATGTTGACGGCAGGAGCAAGTGGTGTGTTTCGTAACTGAATATTAAATATCTCAGTTCTTGTTTCTTCATCAGGTAGTGGAATATAAATAATACGGTCAATGCGACCAGGACGCATGAGAGCTTTATCGATGACATCAGGTCTATTTGTGGCTGCAACTAAAGTGACGTCATTCAATGTTTCGACACCATCCAGTTCAGTTAAAAGTTGTGTTAAAACACGTTCAGAGACATTAGACACATCGCCATCGTTACCACCACGTTTGCTTGCTACTGCATCAATCTCGTCAAAAAATACTACACATGGAGCGGCCGTGCGTGCTTTATGAAACACCTAGGAAAGAATGTCACCTGATTAATCTGAAAGACCATTGAATAGAGCATTAAAAAAGACGTCTCAACTGCGCGTTAGGCCGATTTTCACTAGTCGGGATTTTGCGCGCGGAGCGGAATTTTTCTTCGTCTTGTGATTTCTCGGGTGGAACTAATTAAAAAAGAAAAAGTCCGTTCTGCGCGCAAAATTCCGCCTAGTGGAAAACCGGCTTTAAGTCGCAAGGAAACTTCCGCCTCGAACTCGACGGCAA
>CACRXK020013850.1:1808-13613 GCA_902702795.2 Paramuricea clavata
TTGGTATCGAAGGCCGAACTAGATTCTGTTCCGAAATATCACTTTGGCTCGAATCATCCTAACCGCGTAGCTCAGTTGGCAGAGCATTGGGCTAGTATTCCAAAGGTCGTAGGTTCGATTCCCACCGTGGCCGGGCATATTTTTCAAGCTCGCCTGGTATGGATATACACTCAGAGTAACATCACAAACATTATATTCACCTGAGTACACAACACCAACACCAACACCGAACTGAAAAAAAATCATATTTCTAGATTACATTGGTATCGAAGGAACTAGATTCTGTTCCGAAATACACTTACTCGAACCGTCCTGGTCCTGACCGTGTAGCTCGGTTGGCAGAGCATTGGGCTAGTATTCCAAAGGTCGTAGGTTCGATTCCCACCGTGGCCGGGCATATTTTTCAAGCTCGCCAGATGTGGATATACACCGGCTCAGAGTAACATCACAAACATCATATTCACCTGAGTACACAACATGCACCAACACCAAAAAAAAATCACTTAATTGTTTGATATAGTTCTATACTATGCATGTCTAGAAGGTTTTCAAATAGTCTTTCGTTCGAGCATTCTTGATTCCAGAAATATATCGAGCTCAGAGAAACGGTTACGTGTATCGCGGAGTAGACTGGGGACTGGTTTGAAACATGTTTACAAACACAGCGTTTTAGTCAGGTACCGCAAAATATTTTGAACGCTTGGGCTAGGAGACGCTGACGGGTCAACACAGCGGTAGACAAACCAAGGACGCCTTATCTGATATCAAAGATAAAACGGCTTGAAAATGCTTCAAGATTTAAATTGCATGGGAAGTAAGTGACTATTATGTAGTTTATTCAAATTTTAATAGTTTTGTATTGAAAATGCTTTAATTGTTAATTGTTTTATATGCTGAAATGCGCCGTTTGTGTTTAAGATTTGCGCTTTAGTTGATAATTATACAAGGGTAATTAATTTAAGCTTATAGTTCGACTGTGAAACTTTTTTGTACTGATGGCCGAATGGTTTTGCATTGCAATCAGAGTTTTAATAATAATGCAATAACGAATGTAAATTCATTTCAGCTTTGCAAATGTGCTGCATGCACGATTTGTTTTACATATAACAGAGTTGAATAACGTTTGCATGGCATTGACGCTTTTTGTAGTAATTCAAAGTTCTACAGGGGCGAGCAAGCCATGACAAAACTAATTTTCATTCAAGCATGAGAAATGCAACTTAGGAACTCGTGCAAATGCCAAATGAAATTCGAAATTGAACTGGGAAAGCTAAGGCATGAATAATCGATCGAATGACAATATATTGAATCTGCAGCGGTCTACGTTTTGTTTGTGATGAAATACGCATGTTTGGAAATCACAGAGAATTTTTAAAAGCAGTATACTAGATATTGTGAGGTTGTATCAATTGAAAAATATTGAATCAGTATTTGAATCGGTATTTTGCTTTGTATCTATCAAAATTCTATCGGTTTATCATATTATACCTAATTTGTTAATTAGTTTTATAAATTTCAAATATTGGTTCGTAATAAAAAAGTAACCGCTAATTTGTAAACGTTTATACGAAAATACGAAGGAAATTGAAGCAAGCCCTGCTAAAGTGTCTCGCTTAAACGATATTCAAAGCGTCTGTAAAAGTTGCAACAGGTGGAAAATCCTATGACAAGCATTTCTAGCGGTTTTTGCACGCACAAATGTAAAGTGGGCTAAAAATGAACGACGAATAATAAGCGATTATCTGAACATACTATACAGATTCGTTAAATTCGTCCTAAAGATTCGGGTATATTCAATTCAACTCTTGCCGGGTTTTTTTAAAAAATTCGGCATAGCTTTCGAAATGCTTCAGGACGATTCATTCTGCATTCGTTTTCAGCAACAGGTGGCGACATATACTACTCTTGCAAATAATGAGTTGAAAATGCATAAAATTAACAATGTTTGTTAAGACATAATTCGTCATTGTTATATTCAGCTCAAAACTGAGTTGAATAAGTTTAAGTTGTTATTTTGCGCATTAAGATTACGTTAATGTACAATAAAACATAATACTTTTAAAGCAACTGGTATAGTAAAGAGAATGGGCTGAAATGCCATCATAAAAAAACACAACAAAAATTGATGTTTACGCACCGTTGAGGTTGATCAAATTCAACAGAAATATTGCAGTTTTTTGCATCAAAGATATATATGTATAGATTCTTTCGAAAAGCGCGAGATATAGTTCTCGGCAAAGCAACAGGTGCCATCTAATTAATATACAACTCACAACAAGCTGGGAAAATATGACAGTATAGCTGAAAATAGAAGGAGAACTTCGACGTTCCAAGCTAATTTCTCGACGAAGGGCCTTCGCTCGAATTAACGTCGAAGTTCTCCTTGTATTTTTCAAGTAGTTGTATCCCTATCAATCAGAAACTTTCTTATTGTTGCCACTTCCTACACTGCCATAGATCTTCAAGATTATAATATATGACAGGTGGAATATGTATTGGAACGAAGTTTAATTTAGTCATTCAGCCGCTCAATCAAACTCAAATAAAATAGCTTATTAAACTGCTATCATCTATTGTAGTTTAATTTACTGCCATTGATATGGAGTAGATCTCAAAGAGGACATATAAGAAACTCTCAAAACAACAGGTGGCACTTTAATTTCTGCACAAAATACTACGTACACAAATAAGGCTGCAAGGAACAAGTTAAGATTATTCAGAATCTTATCAGGCAATATAACGTATCCTAGATTATAGTATAGATATTTGTTCAATGCGACTTTGTGCATTAATTGGCAATTGGAACAACCGGACCTAGAAAGCAACTAACCGCTTAGGAACTTTCAAAACAGCAACAGGTGCAATCCAATTATCGCTTCGTATTATACGTACTTTAAAGTATGCACTAAATATATGAATGGACAAAGCATAGTTAGAACTATTACGGACGAATGGTCAGAGATTATTATATTTTCCCAAAAAATAAATTCTTCAAAATGTGGCTGCCGGAAAATAACCGAAAGGAATCAGGGCGTATCAAGGATAATTGCGCATATATTTTATCTGATTATCTTGGTATAAATATATAACTCGAATCCAAGTGAATAGTATCACACCATCACATATATAGTGTTATCGATATTGAAAACTGCCATACCGTTTAGTAAAAGGTTTTAGCCCCAAGATGCAACAACATATAACCTCATTACAAAAACGGTCAATCAGTTACAGGTGACGCACGTCAATTGAACCAATAAGAACCAGGCAATGACCCTCATAAAATATTCATTGTTATTGCCTGCCAAACCTAGTTTAGTTTACAAGCGTTTGAGGGCGAAAGAATCGCGTCCTGACAACCTGTTGCGTCTAATACAGCCACACACGACAAAAAGGAAGATATTTTAGTTGCTTAAAAATATGCCAGGTTACACGAAAGGTGAGATCTAGTGTGTTCATTATTTTAATTCACAAAGTCAATAGTTTTTAAGCATTTTTAGGGTGAAAAATATTACTATGGTTAATTATGCGTAATTCACTTTGTTGACCGCTAATCATGCGCAATGCGCTGGTACCACGTATAGTCGTTTACAATGCTTTGAAGTAAAGCAAACTTGCATGGCGATAAAACATATAATAGTTTTGTTTGTGGAAACACCACGTAAATTTATTACTGCAGTAATAAATTTACGTGGTGTTTCCACAAACAAAACTATTATAAAGCAAACTTAGCTAAAAGAATTGTAGTCAAAATATAAAATTTATAGATTGCGCAAAAAATACGCAGATATAGCCCGCATGCAGTGTATTCACTTGAACAAAGTATATATTAAGGTATACAAAATTCGTGAGTTATATAAAGTATGTAAAGCTAAGTATATATATACAAATTGATTAATAAAAGTTTAGTAAATATATAAATCTAAATTAAAACCGCCATAATTTTCTGCAACCACTCCGCTGAATCAATCACTGAACGGCAAGAAGATCTGAAACACTATATATACCCGCCTTCAAATCAAAATTTCCAGCATTGTTTGAAGAATGAATAATTTATGATCGCAATTTTTTAGCAAGAAATGCCTCCCAGACTATTTTTGATATTTGCAGTTCTTCACTCAGTTCAACAGCAAACAATTTAATTTAAAGTTTGTCCGCTAACTGTAATAATCTCGCGATCAATTTGGGAAGTTGATAATCATCTATTCTTCATTCTAAGAAGAAACTTTTAGTACTAATTTCTTACGGATTGGTAAAGTTCTATTAATCAGCATGCTTTTATTATTTTACAGCTAGTGATGAAGGGGACATCGGATTATGTGGAAAGATTTTGACAGTTCTGTCATTGATCGTCGTCGCCTGCACCTTCCCGTTCTCATTATTCTTTTGTTTGAAGGTAAGGAGTTTATAGAGTTACCTTTCCTCCGTTGGTGAAGTCTGAATGTTTTATGGAATGACTCGATTGCAATTTGCAAAGAGTCTAGAAAAGAAATGCATAATTAAAAGTCTCTCAGGAGTTTAGTAGACGTCATCCTTGCTTTGTTTATATATGTCTTGTATACAACGCCTGCGTTTCAAACCGTGGGAAGTGGTTCTCTGTGAATTGGCTTAGTAGAAGCCTTCTCAATGACGGAATAATACACGACAAGTTTTCCTTAAAGTTATTTATTTAAAGGAGTTTGTTTTGGCCGTTGTTACCGCGTTGCCGTCGTACATGTCCACCCCACGATCTCAGACGTGACTGAGGTGGTCGCTACATTGAACTATATATAGTTCAATGGGTGGTCGCTCTGACTGTCCCAACCGCTGACCTTAAATTTTATTCCCTTGCAGGTCGTGGCAGAATATGAAAGAGCGGTCATATTTCGTCTGGGTCGAATCACACCAGGAGGAGCGCAAGGACCTGGTAAGTAGAATGGAGTACACAAAGTCATGTATTAGAAAAGTTTTAAATACAGTGCAACAGAACGCTGGACCCTTTGATAAGAAACGGTAATAGTTTAAACTCGTTCAAAAATGCGTATATTAAGACCCCGTTTACACAGTAACGGACGAATTTGGAACCGGTCTAAAATTCGTCCTTTTTTGCCTGTTTACACGCGAATTCGTCCTGTTGGGGGTCTCAAATTCGTCTGGTTCCATGGTTCTCGTGTGTTTACACGGCCGAAACGGCCGAATTTTTGTCCGATTCCAAATTCGTCCGATACCGTGTAAACGGGGTCTAAAGCTCATTTTAATAGACAAATATTCTTATAACATGGATTTTATACTTGTAACTGATTGTAAAGACTGTTTTTTTGCGATAACTATAATTATTTAATCTGCACTATAGTTTTGTTTGACTATCTTAATTAATAGAGTTGTATAGATACTTCCTTTTGTAACGTTAAGGCTAGGAAGTCCCTAGGGAAGATAAGCCTTTGGCTACCTTATTAAATAAAGATGATTATTATTATTAATGGCCCCAAGGGTCAAGACTAAATTTTGCCAAAGACCTCAATATTTCCGTTTCATAAAACTTTCCTTCCAACATCAACAAAAATCCATCTACTATTTGGTCTAGGTTAACTGGATTGATTTATTGCAGGTATTTTCTTTGTGTTACCATGCATTGATGTATACTCAAAGATCGACTTGAGAACAGTGTCGTTTGATGTGCCTCCACAGGAGGTAATTATACAATACTCGATACAAATGAAACTTGACAAATATTATTCATACTGTTTGTAAGTTCTAAAGAGTTCTTTCTAGAGAAATACTAGAGGAAATGAACCCATAGTAGCCAACAAAAATCTGCAGTGTTTGGTAGAACTATTGAACTGATAGAACCAAACTGGAAGCATTCTTCTCACATCGGACTGAGGTGAAATTATAATCAGACAATGCATTTGTATATTACATGAATCAAACCGCGATCACACAAGTGAGAGATAAATACGTAGCCCAAAACTTTAATTTACACGGCAAATAATAAGCCTACGAACTCCCCCATTTAGGACATTTTTTATTTTAATGAAGTTTCTCCTGTGATGTGCAAAACAAGACTGTAGTGGTTATGAAGACATGCAGTTGAGATACAATATATGCATTACATATGATCTTGTTTCTCTGGTTTAGGTCTTGACTAAAGACAGCGTGACAGTAACGGTGGATGCTGTAGTCTACTTCAGAATTTATAATGCTACCATTTCCGTGACGAACGTGAGTGATGCCCAGGCCTCTACACGACTTCTGGCGCAGACCACTCTTCGGAACATGATCGGAAGTAAGAACTTGTCGGAAATCTTCGGAGATCGAGAGACGATCAGTAATACAATGCAGGTACGATGTTTAAGATAGTGACAGTAGCATAAGATCAGTTCAGACAGATTTGAGGCTCCTTTTAGTTAAAACCGACATAAATAAAGCTTTTAGATGTCCTAAAGTGGTGCAAGATTTTTCAATTCCTTACCTAGCAATCTAATAAGTGAATAAATTTTCCTGCGCTATATGCAAACATGTTGTGCTTTGTCAATGCTTTGGCATCAGGTCATAAAAAATCATACAGTCATATATAGTTATATATAATATCTTTATGAGGGACATATGGAAGAATACCTTAGTGGTAAATATCTAACTATTATTTTTCATTCTTTTAAATAGAGCATGTATGATACGAAGCAAAGAGTAAGTAAGGCAGACAGCTAAAAATTCAATTTTTAAATTTTTTTTCAACAGATGATCCTGGATGAGGCGACCGACCCATGGGGAGTGAAAGTTGAGCGAGTCGAAGTGTAAGTATATGATGGTTCTTAACTGGTTAATTTATTCTTTAACTTGGTTCTTTTACATTTTATGTGAAGAATATTTACCATCAATATTTGTTAACGTTTTTTAGTAAAGACATTCGTCTTCCCACCCAACTGCAGCGCGCCATGGCGGCCGAGGCGGAAGCATCCCGAGAAGCGAGAGCCAAGGTTTGTACCACTAGTTTTGTACCAAAGATGATGGTATAGAATGGCGATGATGATGGTATTATATCACATGATTTGTTATGGGGCAGTATGATCTGGTGTGGCATAGGGCAATATGGTGCTTTATAGTTTGGCATGGTGTTGTGTATGGTATGGGAAGGGATAGCGTGGTATAAATTTGGTGTTGAATGGTATGATATAATTTGGTATGGTTTGCGGTATAAATGATATGGTATAGTATGGTAGGTGTGATATATGGTGTGATATTGTATGGTTTGATATGGTATGCTATGATATGGTATAGTATATGGTGCAGTGATAGTATGGTGTGATACGGTAGATGTGATTAGTATGGTATCGTGTGATATGATATGGTCAGTATATATGGTGTGATATGGTATGCTGTGATATATGGTATGGTAGAGCGGTATGGTATGGTGCATAGTGTAGTATGGTATGGTATGGTGTACTCTGTATAGTTTGTTGTAGGATGACTGGTGTGGCCAGGTGAATATGGTACTATATGGAGTAGTGTGATATGTGGCAGTGTGGAATGGCTAAACTTTATTTTTTTTAGATATGGTTGGTTTATTTGTAGACTCTGTGACATTAACGAATATTAAAATTCTCATTTTCAATTCTACCCAGGTGATTGCAGCAAACGGCGAGCGCGAAGCAGCACGTTCATTGAAAGAAGCCTCAGAAGTGATGTCAGAGTCCCCATCAGCCTTACAACTGCGATATCTTCAGACACTCAACACGATCTCAGCCGAGAAGAATTCCACCATCATATTCCCTGTACCTATCGATATGGTCAACCGCTTTCTGCCATCCTAGATTTTGAATTTCCGGGGACACTGAAACTGGAGGAAAGAGAAATGAGGGGGAGGAGTTGTTGTCTTATCGTTTTCCTAGGGGGCGTGGGGGTTAGCTGTATCTCTCATCTTTTTGATTTTGGAAAAACATGTTCGTTAGTAAAAGCTAGGGGTAATAGTTAACAGTTTGTTCTTGTGCTCTTGATAAGACCATAATCTTATAACACCCTCCCCCCCTTTTCCCTCCTATAATTTCGGTGTCCCCTGCTGTTGTCTAGAAATATTTGAACTTAGATTAACGATGGTGTATGTATATATACCAATTAGGAGTTTTCAAAATTTTATATAATTGTAATAGCACTAATTTATTTTAGGTTCTTATATATGTACTTCCATAGATACTAATTAATTTAAATATCGTTTCTAACTAGGAGACTAATTTTGAAGTCATGCATGTAGCCGCATTCTCATCAAATATATAAGGCTGGCCAGATATAATTGGGCATTGGAGATCACCTAAATTTGCACTCTTAATACTTAACGAGCTTTTTTACTGTATACATTGTAAGCATATGTCAACGTCTGTAACATATTATAGTTTGTGGGTGTTAACAAAGTCAATATTTGTTTAAAATAAAGTTATAACTACTTTAATTTAATTGTTTTTACAAAATCATGCTTGACATTACTTTGTGAAACTCATTAATAGTAGTTCATGAAGAAAACACAAAAAAATCATGAGCGTGAATGAGGTTTTATATCTGATACAAAATCATGCTGATTTACATAAACTTTAATTATCTCACCAAATATTATTAACATTAACCCATTCATTCGTTCATTCATTCACTTGTTCAGTCGTTCAATTTTCTCACCAAATATCATTCACTCATTTGAAAACTGTGGCAATTGATACACCAGGCGGAAATCTTAATTTAAAGATAACAAACAGAGCCCAGCAAATAACTTTAAAACCAAGCATAATAAAAGTACAAATTTAGTAGCTAATGTTTCGTTGTTTACAATACAACATCTTCAGAGCAATCTAAATGAATTTACAGGGTATGGTATATATATTTACAAAACTATGGTTTAATATTACAAAAACGGTTACAAAGTTTGAAAAAACAAGTGAATAAAAAAAAAGGAAAACAACTTGTCAATTTTAAATTGTTGAAGAATACGAATACTCTCATCAGTGTTTCGCCGGGTATAGGCCTACAGCTATTTCAATTAAAAGGTTGTCCCCAAGCAAAGCAGAAAAGTCGAATACGGGGGCGAAAAGCTTGCTGGAAATCGCAAAAAAATTAATGAATGTATTAACGATTCCCAACAGCATTTTGCGCTCGTATTCGACTTTTCCGCTTTGCTCGGGGACAGCCTTAAAGATGATGTCCACTCCGTTCTGCGCATCCGTTCTGCTCATAACAAAGGGGGACCCCCAGATATAAACATTGCCCAAATTTTGAATCTTTCGAACTTTTTTGAATTGAAACGTACAGTTTATATTCATTTACAAGTATAGCGAACCAGAAAAGTGTTAGATATTCAGTTAGTATATCATATTTTACAAATATAGCAGTTCAAAACGTAAGCAAAGTTCGCACATGCGCACAGGAGTGGACATCATCTTTAATTGAAATACTGAGCTACATACAAACTCTCGCCTTTGACTTCGGCCAGAGTTAGTATATCCTATACACAAAACGGCTGCTCGTGTTGTGGACAGTACTTGTTCCACTGTAAAACTAATTAATACTTCAAAGAAAGAAAGTCCAAAGAAGTCGATGTTTAAATGATGTGTTGTATCCATAATACTGAAAATTCTCCTTATTTAATTGCATAAACGTTTCCCTCGATTTTCTCATCTTTTGATGAACAATAGCCACTTTAAAGTGACAAGAAATAAAAAAGCTTTTCAAACGTATTTTAACACGTTTTTAACACGTATCTCATGCAGACACGAGTCAGTAGGTCACAATTATAAACTCACTCATTTCAAGGTTTGTTTCGCCTTAGCAGGCTTTGATATGAATTTAAAAGATTATAGGGCGCAGTTAAGACGTATAATGATTATTTAGCACCGAAAAAGATTTGGTATTGTCGCCTATGTATATGTGTAAATGTTCACAATTCCTTTGTGGAGTTGTATTTATTTTTTAAAAAAGAAAAGCAAAGAAAAAATGGAATCTCCGGTATTTTCTAGTCATTTCTATACACAACATGTTCGGCAACTTAAATTTAGATCATTTTCAATTAACTTTTAACAATATCAAAGACACAAAAGCTCCCCATGAAATTTTGTCATCTTTTGTACGGCTTTAGCCATGCACTCAAATAACTTAATTGATATGTCTCTTATCTGTTGAATATCAACAAAAACACACTGAGTGGCCGCTTCGTTTTACCCAAATTGCTGTGTCACAAACATTAAAGTGCACAGACCAAAGTTTCAGAGATGTAGTTTTTTAAATATCTGCAAAATGATAGACGCCGTTATATAAGGATTATTTTAATCCGAAAAGATTTGGTATTGTCGGTTATATATGTGTAATTGTTCATTTCCTTTGTGGATTGGTATTTACTGCTGTTACCGCAGCTTTGAGGGCAAGCGTGAGAACGGGAAATTTTCTTGCTCTGTTGATGCTAAAAATACGGCCACAGTACAAGAAACAGGTCGACCAGGTATGTTTTGCGAGATATGATCAGGCTTACAATTCCCCTCTGCCTTTGTATGGCTTTGTTTTACTGAGTATTGGATATTGTCAGTTATTGTCAGTGTTATTTATTCACTGCTAGTACTCTAATATAGTTATTGCCGTGTACTTGAGCTGGTAGAAACGTAAGACTCAATTCAAGGTGTACTTAGTCAAATGAAGTACATAAAGTACAACTTTCTGAAAGGTATTCATTCAGTAACCTGAAATTACAGGTTACAACAAGAAGCCCAATTGAATACGAAAATACTCAACAATCGACTGCAACCTTCTTTTTTAATGGACCATTTGCATTATAGACTAAATTTTGATCTAGACAAAAATTTCATCACAGCTTGAAAGGGCATCACAAAATTAGTAATATTCCAAAGTTTCGTTTCGAAATGTTGTAAAATGCGGATAATATAGCCTTGCGAAATTTGCAATTTTCAGTCATTTTGTATTACAAACGGGAAATTGATGCCCCAACACCCGATTGGGCTGTCAATTTCCCATGCGTAATACAAAATGACTGAAAAACGGCAAACTTCACAAGGCTATATTATCCGCATTTTACAACATTTCGCAACGAAACTTTGGAATATTACTAATTTTGTGATGCTCTTTCAAGCTGTGATGAAATTTTTGTCCAGGCTAGTCTAGATCAAAATTTAGTCTATAATGCAAATGGTCCATTCCATCAGACCAATCATGTTTTATGCCAAGATATGTCAGACTTAGTCATATACCGACTTAATATAATTACAGTGTTGAGTACTTTAATTAAGGTGGGAAAGGTAATGTGGTACCAGCACATGCATGATCATATTCGGGTTTGGATTTTTATTGAGACTTGGGTTTGGATTTTTATTACGTGTATCCCTCCGCCCCGCCCAGTTTCTTAACAGATTTAGATTTTTTGCAAGAATGGTTTTCGTGGCGATTCAGGGGGGGGGGGGCAAGGGTGTCGCCTCCTCGCCACATTCTACCACCTCGCCACTGGTGGTAAATGTAATAAGTCAACCTATCCTGCTGGTATATGTGATAGAAAAACAAGGTCAGTTAGAATAAAGTAGAAGTAAATCAAACATTACGGGAACCACTCAGTATTTTAATAAAATATAAAACAACCGTAAATCCGAAAACAAACCAAAAATGTTGGAAAGCCAAATGTTGGAAAAAAGCCAAATGTTGGAAAGCCAAATGTTGGAAAACCAAAAATGTTGGAAAGCATTTGAAGTCGCGAATAGAATTCAAATACTGTTGATAATGAACAAACATTTGCCTCAGCTGCATGCCAAGTGCCTGACATTTTGATATACAACTATTTCAATTAAGGTTGTC
>CACRXK020013851.1:0-13612 GCA_902702795.2 Paramuricea clavata
GCCGGCAATTTGACGAAATATCGAAGGACACAATATCGAAGATAAAATACACTGCACTGTTTCAAAACTTGATGAAACCTTCTTTGAAATCTTCTACAGCCATTTATGATTATGTAAAAATACAACAACTGGATGATATTTGCCAGATTCGGCGATAAAAAGCAAACAAGATGGCAAAATATGGCTGAAATCGTGTTTTCGTGGGGGGTAAGTGAAATAAAATGTATTATATTTAAAGAAAACAATGACAATCCTTATGAAATCAACAATCTTTATATTAAACTAAGCATAGTTTTTCACCCCATGATATTTTTTTAGGAAATAAGAATATTTAATTTCTGCCAGCATATTAGTTATTTTATGCATAATTAGCAATTTACCTGGGGTGGTGCATGGTCATTTTCTTGTAAAATATTATACTTAGACAAATTTTTTCTTCCAATGACCATCCCTAAAAGCAACCCTTCTGAACATTATAAGCACTTCAGAAAGACTATCGCTTTTTGTTTTCGGAAGGTAGAGCTATGTCGACACTGCCGTTTTAGGGCGGGGTCATTTTCAGGACTGTCGTCCCAGACAGATTCAGGTTTTGGCACATATACCTGTTGACGGCCATGGTAATTTTACCCTAAAACAGTTGAGATTACCTGTAGCTAAATGAAACGCATACAAACTCATATACAGGTCCTAGACTAATATTCTTGCACAAACCATTGGGGCTTTCTTCATGTTTGGCGAAACCGCAACTTTATTTAGCATAAACATTTCCTCGTCTGTAACCGGAACATAACAGGAAGTCATGTTTGTTTTGGTCCGGAGATGAATAGTGCATGCAAGATATCCGCGCAGCTGAAACAAATCAAATTGCGCGAATAGCACTAGCTATATCAACCGCCCAGTTGTACAGTGTAAATCAAACTCGCTTACGTTGTCGTAGCAAGGCATTTTTTAAGAATTCGTCAGTGGGGGGGGGGCATCTACAAAATGGGACCATGATACTATAGTGCGGAGAAATGATAGATTGTTGTTGGTAACACAAAGTTTGGTGTGGCATCGCATTTAATAATAGGGGGGTCTGGGGGTATTCTCCCCCAGAAATACATTATATAATTTTACGAAGACGGTGGTAGCAGGGACTTCGTGAAGCCATCATCATTGGCGGGGGAGGGGTGTCGCCATGTTTTGACCAACCTTTCCTAGGATTTTGACCAAGTCGTACAAATTTTTCCGGAAAATGTTGTCGACGGGGGGGAGTTAAAAAAATTTACGGACTAACATAAGCATATTCAAAGTTTTTCGACCAAGATAAGCAAAGCTTCCAATTTTTTCACCGCAAACATAACACAAGCTTTAACATTGTTTAAATTGCCAACCATTTCATAACTTTGAGCAACTTTGACCATCTTTTATCCCAAACTGTGACCAAATTTTTCAGAGTTTTACCTTCAATTTTAAGCAAATATCAGTCCATTTTGACCAACTTTGGGCAAATACCAGTTCCATTCTGACCAACTTTGACCAACGTTTGAATTATTGGGGGGGGGGGGTGTTACACCTCCCACAACCCCCTATAGCGACGTCCCTGGTTTGTAGAAGTGATCAGAGCGAGAGATAAGGTGGTAATAATGGTAAGAGTGCAAATGAAGAACGTGATGATGTTTGTGGTGGCGACATATGCACATCAATCACGGCTCCAGGACGAGGTAAATCAACAGTTTAGAGAAGACCTCGTTCTGGGCGACATGAATGAATGATCATACAGGATCGGACAGAGAAGGACTAGATCAATATATCGGACGCTATGGCAGGGACAATCGGAATGTTGAAGGACAAAGGCTGTTGGAGATGTGCAGTCTCAATGGATGGATAATACCAAACAGATGGTTTAAGAAGAGAGATAGCCAGCTGTACACTTATTATAGTGGTAGAAGTAAGACACAGATAGACATGATTAATGTAAGAAAAGCTCAGTGGAAGCATATGATGGACGCGAAAGTGATACCGAGTGAAACAGTGACACCACAGTATAAACCAATGGTGGCAACACTAAGGCTAGAGAGGTTTGGTTGGAAGGAACTATGCTCGACAGAAACGTAGATACGAAGTCGAAAACTGAAAGGATCAGTAGCAGTAAATATTCGGACAGGAAGTACTAGTTCCACAGCCGAGAGCAGGGAGAGTAAGATCAGCAGAGTGGAAGGAGTTTAAGGACTTGGTTGTGAAGACAGCGGAACGAATATGAACTGGATATGGGAAGAAAGCTGATAGAGATGAGTGGTGGTGGACGGAAGAAGTACAGACAGCAATTGAAGAATGGAGTAAGAGCAGAGAAGAATTAGAACGGCAACCATACAGTGAGGCACGACGAAGGTTTACATTGGCTAAGACAGCGGAGAAATGGGCAGTGAAACAAGCCAAGAAAAGAGCTGAAGATTATTTATACCATGAACTGGAAAACGAGCCACTTGTAGCACAAAAGAAGATTTACTACAAGCTAGTAAGAACAAGAAAGGAGGGACAGGAATACAAGCTAGGTTATGCCGCCCTTTATTTAACAACATGAATGGAGATTTACAGATAGAGGGAGAAGCAGTACTATTTATGATGCAGGAGATTTACAGGTGAAGGGAGTACTTTGAAACCCTTCTCAATGAGGAAAATCCATTTACTGCCAACATACAAACAACAACATAAATAGCCAGGAATCTCTACAGAGGAAGTAAAGGAGCAATAAGTAAGATGAAATCAAGAAGAGAAGCAGGACAAGATGCGATCACGCTGGAGATGGTACTTGCGCTGGGATAAGAAGGGATTGTATGGTTACACAGAGTATTGGATGCAATCTGGAAAGAAAAGCGTATACCCGACGACTGGTTAGAATCCATGCTGGACAGGTGACTTTATATAAGAGTAAAAGAAACATCCGTGAGTGTGATAACTATAGAGGGATCAAACTTCTATCGCAGATGATGAAATGTTTTCATAAAATATTAGATAGCAGGATGCGAGTGTTCGTGGAGCCTTACCTGGGAGAAGATCAGTTTGGTTTCAGGAAGGGAAGAGGGGCGATTGATGCTATGTTCATTGTGAGACAGATGATGGAGAGAAAGCTAGAATTACAACAAGAGAGCTGCTGGGGCTTCTTGGACTTAGAGAAGGCGTATGACAAAATTAATAAAGGAATGATTCCACCAGTCCTGCGATTGTACCACGTTTCAGAGAAACTGATAAACATGGTGATAGCGTTGTACAGAACACAAGTAGACAAATGAGAACATGCTTTGGTAAAAATAAGGCATTTGAAGTGAAAGTAGGACTACATCAGTGTTCAGCCCTCAGTCCACTGCTTTTTCATAATATTGATCGATTACAGCAGTAAGCAGTGCCCGATGAAGAGAGGACAGAAGGTGATTTATGCTGATAACATATCGCTTTGGAGCAATTGGAGGCTAAAATGACAAAGAAATTACAACAAGCAGTAGAGATGTGGGACAACCAACTGGCAGTACATGGTATAAGGATGAGCAAGAAGAAAACGGAAGTACTAGAAGTCTCAAGAGGGCAACCAGTGCCAAGACTGGAGATTATAGTGGATGGACAGCAACTGAAACAAACAACAGCCTTCAGGTACCTAGGAAGCTGGCAACTCGAGAGTGGAGATTTGGACAGAGAGATACAGGCAAGATTGCAGGGTACAGGTAAATACATGAAGGAATGTACGTGGAATAATACGCGATTAGCCGGATGTCGATTAGACTGAAAACGCAGGTGTATAAAACTATGGTAAGACCGGTGGTTCTTTATGGGGCAGAGACCTGAGCAGTAAAGGAAGAGGATGTGAAGAAATTGGAAGTGGCAGAGATGAGATGTTTACGAGTCATAATTAGAGGTGTAACAAGACGTGATAGAATGGCAAATGTAGATATAAGACAGGAATTGAAGGTGACAGAGCTGAGAGAGAAGATTCGAGAAAGTTGACTGAGACGGTACGGACACGTGAAGAGAATGGAAGTGAGAGAGCTTGTTAGATGGGCAATGGATTGTGGAGCGTAAGGAACCAGGAACAAGGAGTAGGGGTTGACCAAGAGAACGATGGATGGATTGGATTCGGGTTGATGGGAGAGTGGAGGATTTGGACAAAGTCAACGACAGAGTAGAATGGAGTAAGGTGTCAAGATCACCCGACCCCCTTGAGGGACAAACGGGATGATGATGATGATATTATGATTATATAATTTTACGTAACTAGCATTCTTTGCAGAAATTAATGGTCTTGCTTTATAACGTTTGTCATTGTGACCACCAGGAATAGAAGTGTTATTTGCTACATCTAAATTGCTTAGTATCTGGGAAAATCTGTTTCTTGGCAATGTTGAAGAAAGTATACAGCAAGGTCATGGTCAGCTTTCCAATATATTATCAGCTAAAGATGACACTTCATGATAACCCATTCAAATTGATTCCAAGAAAACCATAAAACTCTTCTCTGCTCAAAGGAGGAAAATTTCTTTCTCTCTAATTTGCATGCAGGTTTGTCTGGAATAGGATGTCGTCCACCGCATCTTTAGCAAAATAATTCCAACATCTGATGGGGATAGTTGATCAAAGTACTCATCTTTGGGCCCACGAAATAAACATAGTACACAAAAATTAATTGGTCGCATGGAAAAAGTATAATCTATATTTTGGTTGGCATTTATGATAAAATGTTGCTTTGTCAATTGTCAACGTTAAAACGTTGGAATATTATGTCAGCATTGTGATATATTCAAATATTTGGTTGCTGTTCATATTGTTGATCTATTGACAACAGGATTGCTGTCCCGGCCATGCTTTTCTCATCCGTTTCGGCCACTAACCAGCCAGAATCGACATGTGGACCACTCATAATAATTGGGGGGAAATAGTAGATCATGGAATAATGGCACGAGTAGTTACATAAAAAAACTTTAGTTTTGCTCACCTTGAGGGTTATCAAAATTGTGATTTTGTGTGGGCTACTCCCGCTTTTTCCAACCTCTCTTACTAATCTTAACAAAGGATTTGATGAGTTGTGCAGTGAGTTTCACATTAGTTTTTCTGCTGTCAAATTGGGGCAATTTAGTCCGAAAATATTTGATCTGATCAGGTGTGAGATTGGATGAACCAATTTTTGAAATATACTTTTCTATATTCAACTTGTGCGACAACAGCTTTGCTTGGTTTTGGAATCTTTGATTGCAAAACTTGTGCTGGTTTTGGCATTTCGACTCCCGCATGTCGGACTCTCTCTCTTATTGCTGGTAGAGTTTGCTAATTCAGCTACTTCGGCCGATACGTCTGAGCCAGCATAATTTCCATTTTCCTTCTCTGGATTTCATCAATTTCAAGTGGGCGATAGTCAATGTCCTCAACAATGCTATCAGATTCATAAGATTCTTCATCGTCACTTGTAATACTGTTATTATCAGCAGTAATATCAGTCAACGTGCAGACAACATCACCTGTGCCATATCTTGCGACTATTCTTCTCTCCATTACGATACAATAGCCTACAACACAATAAATACATTACAAGAATAATCCCAACCTTTTCCTGTAAATAACTGTCGGGACTGCGAAAGGTCTGCTCATGTCACCTACCTACATTTCAGTTTTTATTGCTTTCTATTACAATTTATCATTGAGACACCAGCATGATTCATAACGAACTGATATATTTATTCGTGTTGCTAAGTTGCTTGAAGTGATTTGCAATGACATGTGTATGCTGAAGGGGGCTCTGTCTTTACAATTAGCATTAATAAAAGAAATTTCACAAGGGATAGAAACCATTTCCTGTTACTTTCATTTTGGAGCGTTACTGGGCCTTTGCATATGGGCGTTAATTAACAGGGCTTTCATAATTGTTACCGTTGCAAATCATATGATTAAATCCTAGGGTTGAATAATTAAATCTAATGATTGAATCATTGGATCCATAGGATTCAATAATTTAATCTATCATTCAATTATTCAATCTAGCTAGGATACAATAATTCAATCTAGGACTCACTAATTGAATCTATCATTCAATCTTGGGTTTCAATGATTCAGTCACATTGCGTAAAAAATGGCGAGATCAGCAAAAGGATTGTGGTTTCTGAGGGAACTGCTCATATTATCGCTATCTATCCTTTGAAATCCTATTAGTGATGCACGTTTGTATTCTTCCAATAACCAACCTAATTATCTCAACGTTTGTGTTTTACACGTGTTATAGTTTACCTTGACAACGTTCCGCATCAAAATGTTTATGTTTTAACCCTATAAAATGTTTGACTGGTGAAGTACTCAAACTCTCTCTTTCTTTGGGACTTTAATAACCATTGGTACTTTAACAACCCAATGCCATACTGTCGCGTTCGGAGGCAAACACCGACCCCAAGCGAAGTGTCAACGACATGTTATCATAAGATAAGTTATATTCGTGAAAACTAGAAAATTACATAAAGGCATGCTTAAATACACCACATACATACTATCTATTAAAGTACAATTGTTCAAATACATAGACTAAGTAAACGTACATGAAATCCCCAAGAGCTACTTCAACATTCAGTTCTACTTGAAGAGTCTTATCAACCTTGCTTATAGTAAATCGTCACTAATTTTGACCCCAAGTCCCGTGAGGGCCTGGAGTCAAACTAAATTGAATAAATTATAATGCTATAATGATACATTACTTCATACATACCATTCAGACACCAAGGCTTTACGCTTCATCACATGAAAGTTTTGATACTAAACACAACGTTGACGACAATAATTTTTCGGAAGCCGTTCGGAAATAATTGATGTGACGTCATGCATATATTATACGCCCTCGACCTCACACATCCTCGGGTACCCTCAGAACCTTTATTTTCCTCCTCTCGCGACCCTAACGATCATGATATTTAATTACACACCCTCAGTACTATTACGCACCAACAAAACTGCTACCCATGTTACCACTGTTTCGGAAGGATTGCTAAAAATTTGCTCCCGGAGGGGATCTAAAACCCTCGACCTTCTGCACTGCTTATAAGCACGGCGCACTAACCAACTGGGCCACGAGAGCAGGCCATGACAACGCGCTTATTGTTTTGGAAACGTGCATGTTGTTTGGCCTTGATCCATTGACCTTTGCGTTATAAGCCCAGCGCATGTCCAATGCGCCACCGTGCTCCTTGCAATGAATCTCGATATTTGAGAAAGAAATATATCCCAACAAAGAAACAATAAGAAGGAATTTTATGGGAAGCAATCCAAACAGATTCTTAGAATCCATCGGCTTTTGCTCCTGTAAGATGTAGTAGAGGGTATTGGAAAAGACTCCCAATGAAATAAAATATCTTCGGCGGACAGAAAACGAGAAAGAAAACAACATTAGATAGGCATGAGGTTCTGGCGGGATTTGAACTCAGATGGTTAGATTCAGAATCCAAAGGCTAGGGACCATCCGTTGTTCTGGACACTCGTACAGCCGAGAATCTAAGGCGCGGTTTTAAGGCACCAGTCATTTCGAGGGCGTGGGTTCGAAACCTACAAACCAGTTATCTTCTAATTCACAGCTGCCAGTTGTTTCTATACTATATAACTAGAAAATACATGCATGCAGAAACCCTCGCCTTGCTGACAAGACCATTGCATTTTCCGAACATGAAGTATCTAAAGTAGTTGTCATGGTAACACGATAATTTTTTAAGAATATTCTTACAAATGAGAAATTGCCTAAAAATATCACTTTTAATTACAAAATTATCAATTTCCCAACATATATATATGTTCGGTATGTTATTGTACGTAATATAAATTTCAATTTAAGGTAAAATTCAACCACAAACGCTTCGCAAAATGTTTTAAAGTGTTCTTTATGAAACTAAACTACCTTTTAATATTACTTTAATTAAATGGCTTTATCGATATTACAAGTTTGAGTTTGCAATAAAATGATTTCAAATTCTCGCATGCAAATAACTTTGCTTTCTTTCTTGTTTAAAAAATTCAATATAATAAAAAAGGGAATCAATATTAAAGATACACTGAAATTATATGCTGTTTTGTTTAGTTGTTTCATATACGCAAAGGCTGTTGGGTTTTAAAGCAATTAATTGGGTTTTAAATCAATATTTGAAACAAACTTACCTTCGTTAACGTCAACTCCCTTCTTTTAGCTGATTCTTTCGCCCTTTCTTTCTGAGAAAGCTTTTGAAATTTACAAAATCTTGCAAAATCTTGAAATTTATCAATCATCAAATGTATCAAAACAAGAAATGTTTTCTATTTCGCTGTCGTCATGCAGTCGTTATAATGCAAACTTTATATTGGACCAGGGCGCTGTGATTGGGCCAATCAGTGTTTGCTATTCATGACAGTCCGCCATATTTTCGAGATCAGTGAGGATGGCCACCCACCGAAACTTCGTTGGTTAACCACGCCCGCGATCGTTGATGAACTTTAGACTTCGCTAATGCTTTCGTTTCCCCGGGTGTAAATAGCCGGAGGGAATTAGTACCCTCGCACAGCGCTTGGCGCCGTCGACTCGGGGATTATGCATAGTTAAGAGAATTGTAATTTATTTATACTTTTTCTATAGCAAATCAAGAACAGCTGCTATCATCTTGTAAGGAACTACTTGAGCAGAACAGGTATGTGCATGTAAATCACAAAATTACAGTAAATTACTGCCTGTTATTGTACCCTAATGAACAGCTGACTTTCAAAAATGTGGTGGCATGTAATAAACATGCATAAGTAAATAAACGTGAGTCAAGTGACAGATGCTTTATCTCAAATGTTTGGTGTAAATACCATAATCTAAATTTCTGACTCAATCTTACATTATATTACGAATTACGACGTAGTTTTCTGTGCTAACATTCACATGACTTCGCACTATTTATAGGTCATTAAGTAATGGTGTTTACCGACTAAGAAATACACATTCACTCGAACAATATGAAGTTTACTGTCACATGATTGAAATAGCTGGATGTGGCCAAGGAGGTTGGACACTAGTGATCAAAGTGGATGGGAACAAGGTACGGAATCTTATAAATAATCTCTTCAAATTCATCAACATGATAGAGATAACAGTGTGTATATATTACTTTTCTTGTCAAATAACAGAAGTTGTAGCTGGCTACAACTTCTAGCTGGCTACAGCTATATAGCTGTTGCGGTAGCGAACGACAAAAACATTAATATAGTCAACCCATGCACCCTTGCAGGAAATGAGTAAACTTTTTACTTTGCAGAATGATTTTAAATACAACTCTCCTTACTGGACAAACAATGAAACGTACGCAGTTGAAGATGGACTTGAAGGTTTGACAGAAACACAAACAAAACTACCTTCTTATTGGAACACACCTTTCAACAAATTATGTCTTGGAATGAAAGTGAACGGTGTTACCAGATGGATTGTGGTTGACTATCAAGCAAGCTCGCTGTTCAATGTGATTGGAGCTGGAAATTTCAAAGCAACAGCCATTGGAAGGGAAGCATGGGCATCACTTATCAATAACTTGTCTTTGCAAAACAACTGCAATGAACAAGGATTTAATATACAAAAGAAACATAGCGTATATCCAGACCAGGGCATGGATGTACGGATTGGATTAGTGGCAAATAATGAAAACGACTGCCTCAGTTGTAACTCATGCATTGGTTTTGGTACTTCGGTACGGGGATGTAATAACGATGTGAGAAGTACAACGTGCGGCAATATAATGGCTGTTTGCCGAGCAGATAATCGGGACATTGCCGCGTTTGGATACATACTTGTGCAGTAGCATGGCAATAATACTATAATACTCGGGACCTACTCAATTGCTAAGACTGTCTCGTATATGAAGACAGAAGCTGCAAAGTAATTCTTTTATTTTCAGGGTGCATGTGTATTAATTTAACTAAAAAAATTGATTGTCCTATAAAGTAGTAAGACAATTAGATAAGTTTTAATAAATAGGTTTACGGATAATTTCCATGATTGTATATATCTTTATTCAGATACAAACATTTAAAGTATAACTGTAACAGTATATAGTTATAAGTTACCAATTCGATCGTTTCTTTCTGTAGGGAAAACAATTATATATCTAGATAGAGAGTAAAAATGAATAAATGGTTCTTGGTGTCAAAATGAGAAACGCTATTTTATTCCTGATATATGTTGATAATTTGGCTTATATTATTGAAAAATGCTTGAATAGTGAAGGACCGCTTATAATTATGCCGCGCTATATAACCAGTTGGACCACGAGAGCAGGTCGTGGCACTGAACGCGTTTATTACTTCCCTCCATACAGTATACTGCCTAGAAATAAGTAACACTGCGGTTCGGTTGCGGTTCGTGCGGTTTGCGGTCCCGGTGCGTGCGGTTTGCGGTCGCGGTGCGTGCGGTTTGCGGTCGCGGTGCGTGCGGTTTGCGGTCGCGGTGCGTGCGGTTTGCGGTTGATGTGCGTGCGGTTTGCGGTCGCGGTGCGTGCGGTACTTTGCGGTCGCGGTGCGTGCGGTTTACGGTTGCGGTCCGTGCGGTTTTATCGCCGACCGCAGAAAACCATGGCGTCGTAATACCCGGGCTGAAACATGCATGAGTCTGACCTGAATAGTTTGTCATATATAATCATCACTTCTTACACGCTGGCATTTGTTTGTTTTTACCAATTTCGTGCTTTACTTTAGAAATTTCGTGTTAATCACTATCGTGTTTATCCGAGCTGAATCAGACTGAAAAGTGCCAGAACTCAGCCCGGGCTGAAATCGTTCCATGTAATCATGCATGCAGCCCCTAGTATAGACGCAATTATCGATTGAGGAAAAATTATTTCATGCTCACTTTATTAATTTCATACCTATACTGTAGCTGAATTTATATTAAGGTCCATATAAACTTGGATAAAAGAAACATATTGCAATGCGTATATAATAATAATAAGTTATTCACATGCATAAAACCATGTGAAATGGATATAATCAAGTTATCCCTATCTAAACAAAAAAAAATAATTAAAACTCGACACTGTCACTGACTGTCTATCATGCGAGTTTTTGTACGCTATTGTGCCTGGCAAAAAATCTCTATTTGAAGCGCCGCGTTTTGTTTTATATCTTTTCCAGACTGTATACGAAACGTATACACTTTATAGTCAATGACAATGCACATTATGCTATATTGCTCCGAAAAATATGATGGCGATTCTGCTAAGAACTAATGCATGCGGGTGGGATGACGCGAAAAAACCCCACAAGCATGTAACGCTTCACTAATACAGTATAGGTCATGCTTGCACGTGATGCTATTGTATATAGCAATTACAGGTAGCTCATCAATGCTAAAAGCTACGCGGTTGTTTTAATTAAGCTTCCATATCGACATAACACCTTTTAATATATCTGTTTGTGGTCAGGACATGGGTCGCGTGTGATTTTCGTTGAGCATTGTTTTTCTGTCGTGTGTGTATGTCAAAATAGCCAGACTTACAAACTATAACAAAATTGTGGATGTTTATGTCAGTAAGTCAGTAAAACGATCGGTCTTTGCTAGAAACTTCAAGATTTGTGATTTTTACTATGGTTTTTTAATCACTCCAGGCTATAAGATGTTTACAAGGTAAACTTGGGTTTATATTGTAAGGCTTTATTGTGGCTATTGTAGAAAGGTCATTAGTTCTGCGCTGCGAGTTCATAATAGTAACAATTATGTATCATGTTTGTGTGATGTTACTCTGAGTGCATATCCACAACGGGCAGGCTTGAAAAATATGCCTGGCCACGGCGGGATTCGAACCTACGACCTTTGGAATACTAGCCCAATGCTCTTCCAACTGAGCTACGCGGTCAGGACGGTTTGAGTATGCGATATTTCGGAACTGAGTCTAGTTCCTTCGATATCAGTGTAATCTAATAATCATGTAATCTGCTGTGTTGGTGTAATGTACTCAGCTGAATAAGATGTTTGTGTGATGTTACTCTGAGTGCATATCCACACCGGGCAGGCTTGAAAAATATGCCTGGCCACGGCGGGATTCGAACCTACGACCTTTGGAATACTAGCCCAATGCTCTTCCAACTGAGCTACGCGGTCAGGACGGTTCGAGTATGCGATATTTCGGAACTGCATTGGGCTAGTATTCCAAAGGTCGTAGGTTCGAATCCCGCCGTGGCCAGGCATATTTTTCAAGCCTGCCCGGTGTGGATATGCACTCAGAGTAACATCACACAAACATCTTATTCACCTGAGTACATTACACCAACACAGCAGATTACATGATTATTAGATTACACTGATATCGAAGGAACTAGACTCAGTTCCGAAATATCGCATACTCGAACCGTCCTGACCGCGTAGTTCAGTTGGAAGAGCATTGGGCTAGTATTCCAAAGGTCGTAGGTTCGAATCCCGCCGTGGCCAGGCATATTTTTCAAGCTTGCCCGGTGTGGATATGCACTCAGAGTAACATCACACAAACATCTTATTCACCTGAGTACATTACACCAACACAGCAGATTACATGATTATTAGATTACACTGATATCGAGGGAACTAGACTCAGTTCCGAAATATCGCATACTCGAACCGTCCTGACCGCGTAGCTCAGTTGGAAGAACATTGGGCTAGTATTCCAAAGGTCGTAGGTTCGAATTCCGCCGTGGCCAGGCATATTTTTCAAGCCTGCCCGGTGTGGATATGCACTCAGAGTAACATCACACAAACATCTTATTCACCTGAGTACATTACACCAACACAGCAGATTACATAATTATGTATCACTTCCTAATTAGTAACGCTTGATACTCTTAGTAGCCATCATGTGGAATGTCACTTATTTTAGTCGTTGGTTTTTTTCTATTTTGATATATGACAATCTTTGGATACCCAGCAACAGTTGCATTACGGTATTTAAATACAATATAAATACAATGATAGCTGTGAGAGAGTTAGAAGTAGAACGTTATGTAAGAACAATATAGTGGCGACCACGAGGAGAGAATATTCAAGATGGCGGACTCAGTCAAATTATTGTTTATATAAGTCTATATGTTTGCGTATATTTTATCATTTATTATTAAAAAGAAACAAATTCAATATCCCGCGGAAGCCTTTAGATCCTAAGTCTCTTACATGGTCCTTATTCGAGCCGGATGTACGTTTAAATCAAGGGAAATCGAGAATTTGTTTACGAACTTGGCAAATAATTAGTATTCATATATTCAAAGTTTATTGGTGAAAATACTGCGTAAAATCGTTGATTATTCAATGATCGAGTATTCGAGTTAATCCTGGACTTGAGAAATTTATGAAACCCTATATCCATTCTATACAAGATGACTGAAGAAGAATTAAAGAGGAAAATTAGAGTCCGTGGGGGTCACCGGGCTTCAGCCAAACGCATAATTGCCGCAGTTGAAGAAAGTCTTCAAGTATTCGACCCAAACAACCCAGAAACAGTTATTAAGGTGAAACAGCAGCTGACCACCCTCAAGGAAAAAATGAAAACTCTGAGTGTGCACGGTGAAGAATTATTAAGTTTGGTAAAGGAAGAAGAAATCGAAAACGAGATTGAACAAGCTGATATATTTAAGGAACGATTACAACACTCGATAG
>CACRXK020013852.1:0-12883 GCA_902702795.2 Paramuricea clavata
TGATCAATTTGGAATAAAAAATGTGGAACTGGATTGGTTTAAGTCCTATCTAACTAATAGAGAGCAAGCATGCATTGTCAACGGTGCAATGTCATCACCTAAAATGATTGTGTGCGGAGTTCCGCAGGGATCAATTCTTGGTCCCTTGCTGTTTTTATTATATATTAATGATTTACCCGAATGCCTCGAAAAAACTTTGCCACACCTATACGCTGATGATACTCAAATTTCTACTTCTGCTAAAACTATTGAGGAACTTACTGAAAATCTAAATAATGACCTGAAAAAAGTCGGTGAGTGGCTTGCTCGAAATAAACTGCAACACCACCCAACTAAGACCAAATTAATGTATATCGGTTCAAAGTATAATACTGATACTATGACTTATGATATTCCAGTAATGATGAATAACCAATTCATAACTCTTGCTCATTCATACACATGCCTTGGGGTTAAACTTGATGAAAACCTTAATTGGCATGAGCATGTTGAAATGATTTGTAAGAAAGTTGAGGCCGGCATAGGAGCAATGCAACGAATTAAGCCATATGTTCCTATAAATACCCTGCATACCATTTACAGAGCTTTGATAGAACCGTATTTTGATTATTGTAGTCCATTATGGGACGTCTGTAACCAACAGCTGAAAGATAAGCTTCAAAAGTTCCAAAACCGTGCAGCGAGAATTATAACCGGCGCCAGCTATGAAACAAGGTCTGCTGATGTTCTTCAATCCCTTGCTTGGGAAAATTTAGAGATAAGACAACGTACAACTAAATCCACATTAATGTATAAAGTCCTGAATGATTGCGCTGGGCCGAACTTGAAGGATACTCTAACGAGAAGGGACCTTGTTCAAACCAGTTATAATCTTCGCAATACTTATACTGACCTTACCCTTGCTAAGCCAAAACGAGAATTTTTAAAAAAAAGCTTTAAGTATAGCGGAGCTAAATTGTGGAATAGTCTTCCTTCTGATGCGAAGCTAGCGCAATCAATTTATTCTTTTAAAAACTGCCTGATAGTTTCACGCTAACATCTTCTAATATACTGTATATGCATGCTTTAGAAATATGGGTCACACCGTTTGGAACTTAATTCTTGTATTGTAAATAGTTGTATATAATTCTTTATTCTTTTCTATATCATATTTGTAATTTTTAACAGTAACAGACGTCCCTCGTGAAAATCAACAAATCGTTGACGAGGCTAACGTCTTTAAATAAAGTTTACATACATACATACATACATCGTTTATAACTATAGACGCATCCATACAAATATACCAAGCGCTCATTCAGCCTCATTTCGACTATTGCTGCACGGTATGGGATGGCCTTGGGGAAACACTCAGTACTAAATTACAAAAATTGCAAAACCGAGCAGCGAGAGTCATCATGAGATCAAGTTATGATACCGACGCAAGTGTATTATTAGATAGTCTGCGTTGGGATAACTTGTCATTAAGACGACAAAAACTTAAACTTGGTCTTATGTTTAAAACACTTAAGAGTAATGTTCCCAGTTATTTACAAGAATTCTTTTCCATTCGCGGAACTGGGTATAACCTAAGAAATTCTGAAATGAGGCTGAATTTGCCTAAGCCACGAACAAATTACTTAAAACGAAGCTTTTGTTATAGTGGTGCACTATTGTGGAATGGCCTTCCTCAAGAAATAAGAAAGCTTCAAACACAGACTAAATTTAAAAAAGCTGTTAATAAGTATTTCGACGAATAAACGAGCCCCCACACGGCAATCTTGTAAACCAGTATTAGTATTAGTTTATTGTCTTTCTTGTAACTACTGTAGATTTTACCGTGTTTAAATAAATTGTATAACAATAATAAAATAATAAATAATAATAATAACAACCAACCACAGGAAATATGACAGACTGATCAAACGCATTTACTCTTTTTTAAGATTCCGATGGTTCTGATGGTTATACCAAGGGCAACGGGCGTATAACAGCTACCAACAAGGTTTACACGCTGCCAAAACGCCGTATTCGATATGTTCGAATTTCACGGGAGGAACCAAGCACACAGCTCAGTGTGTGTGAAATAGCCGCTTATCAGAAGCCTTTTGGTAAGTTACATTAAAACCTATAGATCAAACGTGGATCTTTGACGACTCCGAAACAGAGTTCAATGTAAAGGTCGGCCACCGGCCATTGTCCGAACAAAATGCTGATATGGCCGTCTACTGATTGTGCTGCACGGACATTATGCCTTTTATTCTTGCAAACCTTTTTAACTAAATGTGTATTAAATCTTTTACACTGACGTACGAACGAAGATTCCGTCTTCTAGACAATCGCAGATTCTAACTACTCGGCATCTCACCCACTGATTATCAAAACAACTCGCGTCTATTAGTAATAACTGCTTGAATAACAAGAAATATTATGTCAGTCAAATGATTTAATTTGGATTCGAAACAATGAGACTGAGACTTGATTTCGGTCTTACGTTTCCAAACGAATGTTACCTCACCTGAGACACTCTTTTCTCTTCTAATATTATAAAAGAAAAGTGACAACAAAAAATGGTCAAATTACCAATCACCGTCTATAGCTGGAGTAAAAATGGTTCCACTGACCACGGAGCAACGAGTTTTTATCGTTAAATTATACGCAAACTCAAAGTACATGCATAATTAAAATTCGATATCAATTGACAATTCGCCTTTTCGACCCTAAAAACACGTGTAGCAACACGTGACCAAAAAATGTAAACAAATGCCAAAAGTTCGGACAAGCTTAATTGTTCGAACATACAATCAATTGTATGTTCGAACAAAAGCTTGTCCGAACTTTTGGCATTTGTTTACATTTTTGGTCACGTGTTGCTACACGTGTCTTTAGGGTGGAAAAGGCGAATTGTTATGTGTTTAATACGCACCCGTGGGTTCACCATACAGTGGCGGCGCCAGGCCTCCGAATTTGGGGGGCATTTGAGGGGCAAACTCATATTTTGGGGGGGCAAGATAGAATTTTTAATAAGTTCGCCCCCCCAGGAGATCCCCCCCCTCAAAAGGGGGGGGGGCAAATATCCTAGGAATATCGCCTCCCAGGGGGTGGGGCGAATACCCTAGGAATATCGCCCCTCTTTTAGGATATTCGCCGCCCATATATGCGATGTGGTTTATTCAAATAATTTCGTGATACTTTCATCTTATTAGTGCCTTACACGTTTGAGAATTTAACTCTGCAAAACTAAAGCTTTTTTGTCTTTTTTGAAACGTATTATTGGAGCATTGGCAAGTTTTACCATTCAGAGATTTACAAACTAATATTGAAAGTGTAAAAAACAGTTTCATGTATACGCGCATTCACTAATGAGTAATGACAACTTATAAGTATAATATAAGCCATACATTTTCCGATAACGACAAAACGCTTGTGTAGCCTTTAGTCGCTTTTAGTGACTAATAATTTTTTTTGAGGAGGGGCAAAATGGGGGGGTGGGGGGGGGGCAAAAAATAATTTCAAAAGTATAACAGTTGAACCATTTTTAATCGATCTGAGTCTGACGGCACTAATTTCTAAGTCGTTTTAAACTTTCAATTAGAATTTATGTACAATTTATGCAGCTTTAATATGCCCGTAAGCTAACAATGCATTCTAAACTCGCAGAGGTAATGAAGTTTGGGCGTTTACAACAAAACGGTAACTTCTAAAGGTCACTTTGTTTGACAAGGTGTCTAAAAAAAAAGTGACCCTTTACAAAACACCCTTTTAAACACCCAAACTTCGTTACCTCTGTCAGTATTGAATGCATGGTAATCGTACAAGCATATTAAAACCACATAAATTGTACATGAAAGTTTTGATTGAAAGTTAAAACGACTTAGAAATTACTACCACCAGCTTGATTAAAAATTGTTCAACTGACGACAGACCAAAAAGTTTTTACTGCTTTACGCGCTGCGCTAAATTAATTAATCAGCACATAATTCATATGTTGAACGATACCAAAAACTTTTCAATAACTTCGATTCAATTGTGTTTTTAATACGCACTCGTGGATTCAGTATACAGTATATAGGACTCAGCCTCAGGCATTCAAATTATAACAATAAGGTGAATTTCTAAAGAGGTCAGTTTAACCTTCTTTGAGACACGCTGTCTAGCGCCAAAATAAAAATCAACAACCTTTAAGTTTAATTATACATCAATTCTATTTCATGACAAAAACTCTATAGTCTAGACTATACTCTATCGTGTAAACGAGTTTAAAATTAAAAGAAACCACTTAAACGGTTTCAGCAGAATACCCTGTTGTCTGTTACGTATTTTTCTTCTCTTTTACATTCTTTATTCTTTCACAAATTTGGAAAATCGTAGTTTATAAACTTGCGAGTTGTGCCGCCATTTTGTTTATTTATATGTATACGGCTAATTAGTATTCTGTATAGCCGGTGAAGACTTTTCGCCCTTTGCCTTTGGGCTTCTCCTAATGCCGGATAGAAAGCAAGTTTTCTGTCACACATTTTTCTATATGCAAGTTTTATATTTGCCAAAGCCCGTGTGTTGGTGTGTACACCAAATGTTCTATGACAAATGCCTGTTAACGTTCGGTTTTCTGGCTGCCACAAACACAATAACTACAACAGTTACACAAGAACAATATATCGCTGTCTATAAATGCATCCAAGACCAATTAATGCTTCAAATTACTTTGTCATCTACAGACGAGCAGAATTGCCGATTTCCTCAATGATAAAGTACAGTTTTTAGTAATTATTAACAAACTGTTTTTGTTTACGTCGTATAAAGCTACATAAAAGAGTTATATACTAGTAATAATCTTAGATTAGTGAAGTGCGTTCGGTCACAGAGGTTCGGTGTAGAGTAGACGTTGTCCAAAATGTTATTATTGCATCATAGGGTAATTATCAAAAGTGGGCCGGATGCCATCATTTGGAAACAACTGATTTTTTATTGCATCTACTTCTCTTTACTGTTTTTCACAGGCTGGCATAAGCTATTTATTTCTGTTGTCACATTGTACATTAACTTTGTCTTCAATGTTATCACTGGAAGGGCCTACTGTAAATCAGGCGATATTATTTCATGTGTCCAAATATCATTTTCATACTCAACTGTCATATCAGATGGAACACTACCAATAGGGAGTGATTCTAAGGCAATGTTGATTGATAGTCACATTACCATAATGTAGATTATTTCTCAAAAGCCATAGCATTAATGCAAGTTGCACTTTTTCTTACTTCTGACCTTAACATCCTTAAATATGTTATCTTTACCCTTTATCTTAACTATAATAATAGACCCTGGGATGACTTAGCAAAACTGATGTAAGCTCTTCAACATGTTGCTCAAGGCAAATTAATGCAATGAACTGAATACCCCCATTTGCCTGCCTGGTTTATGATATAAACCCTAATTATAGGCGAGCTCGAGGTATGAGCATTTCTTCAGTTTGAGTTTATAGGCCTTGCAATTCAACTAAATAAAATTTTGTGCCCCTGGTGTTCAGGGTTTAAAATGGTTGCATTAGCATTTGGACTGGAATCAGTAATATGAATAGTGCAGCTTAAAGCATTTGCTCCTGCTTGAATAATGATACCATGTTCCAGGTTGTGACATTTCTTCAACATAATTTTCCCATAAAATATTTTCAATTTATTATACAGTATAGTAGAGAGTAAGATACAAAAAAATACACAGCGAGATATTTCCCATATCTTCACTAGTGAAGATACCTATATCTTCACTAGTGAAGATATCGATCACGTGACTTAGTATTTATGCATTTTTTTGCTTGGGACTATATAATAAACAGAACATTACACGGTGGCTTGAAGATACGACTTTTATCTTCTCGTGTTAAAAACAATATTTTACTCACTCGCTGCACTCGTTCGTAACTCGTTCATAAAATATTGTTTCCACCACTCAAAGATAAAAGTCATATCTTCATGCCGCCATGTAATATCCTCTATTTATAACTCAGGATTATGCATTAAATGTGTAATGCCTGCACTACGAATATCAAGATGGCAAATTAGGATTTTTATAAAGACCATGTCCTGAGGATGCAAAAAAGCAGTCACCAGGTGAACTTTCAGTTATATGGCACTATATTCACTATAAGCGAACAAAACATTCCAAGGCAAGTTGCTATTATTTGCTGAATACAAGCGGGATGGCCCGGTTGCCGATATCTCACTTGAAAGAGGTGAGATCTCGCATACCGGGATGGAAATTTCTCCATATAATACTCACAAGCAGGCTAGCCTGGTTCCAGGGATGAAAATTCAAAGATACCGCCACCACAGGCGGCCCAATCTCGCAAGGGTCAGTATAGACTTTATATGGTATGAATGTATATTATATTAATGTATATTATAGTAAAAATATGTCGTAAAATATAAATTTTAAAATGAAATTGACTTGCCTATTTGATAATGTGTGTTCTCCTTTTATTCCTCCTTTGTTGGACTAATATTTTCCAAGACTTTGTACTCGATGTTACTAGTATACATGAAACATGATAAAGGCTAACGATTCCCGATCGTCGATACGACGGCACAGCACTTCGAATCGAAAATTTTCTCACTCAAATCGCTTTATTCTCCAAACAAATTCGCCAGCATGTACAACAAATGCCGTTCTTCGAAAATACAGAGGTACTTCGGCGAGATGTACAAGTTTTGGACCATATTTTAACAATGGAAATCAAAACCCATTTTATATTGAACTTACCCGGACCGAAAATTACTACGGCGAACGTCTGCGCAACCAGGCCTCCTTTACCGTTGGATTTACAGGGGGGAAGCAGATATTTCCGGTAACAGCCAGCCAATCGCGGCCGCGATAGCGACTGTTTACATTATTTGAAATTTGATATTCAAAATAAAAACTCCTTCGATCGGATACTGTATAAAATTCGAGATGTTGTCGAAGAGAAGAAAACTAAACGACGAGATTGAAGAAATTTAAGGAAGAAGTAATATACAGCGGCTCTTTGTTGGAAAGCATGGTAGAATATGATACTTTAATTCGAAATATTATCGTTTATATATTAGTGGCATCCTCCCCCCTGTAAATCCAACGGTAAAGGAGGCCTGGTTGCGCGGACGTTCGCCGTAGTAATTTTCGGTCCGGGTAAGTTCAATATAAAATGGGTTTTGATTTCCATTGTTAAAATATGGTCCAAAACTTGTACATCTCGCCGAAATACCTCTGTATTTTCGAAGAACGGCATTTGTTGTACATGCTGGCGAGTTTTTTTTTGAGAATAAAGCGATTTGAGTGTGAGAATTTTCGATTCGAAGTGCCGTGCCGTCGTATCGACGATCGGGAATCGTTAGCCTTTATCATGTTTCATGTATACTAGTAACATCGAGTACAAAGTCTTGGAAAATATTAGTCCAACAAAGGAGGAATAAAAGGAGAACACACACTATCAAATAGGCAAGTCAATTTCATTTTAAAATTTATATTTTACGACATATTTTTACTGTTATATACATTAATATAATATACATTTATACTATAAGTCTATACTGACCCTTGCGAGATTGGGCCGCCTGTGCCGCCACAAGCTATTTCTAACAACTGTCAAAACAATTAAATTGTTAACACAAGAGAAATAGAAATTCATCCCGCTTACCAGGCTGTCTCACTAAGCGGGCCAACCCAGCTTCCATATAAACATAAAGGTTCCAACCGACTAATTTATAAAAGCATCAGAAATTTCATTGGTAGCGCGGGTCAAACATGGCAAGAAATGTTCATGAAAAATACAGCTGAATTCGTCAGTAAAACTTCGCTCTGCTTGTCTATGAATATTATGATTATTGATTAGGTTCATTGTGTCAACAAAATAACTAGGATTTGTATATTTGTATGTCCACCTAGTATACTATAGCCAAACTGGGATTTGTGTATTTATTTGTCATGCTTAATTAAAACTCGTATTTTTCAACACATCTCTGCAAATTAAAATGCTTAACAACGTTTACTTCATCAACATTCAATGACCAAAGAGAATATACTGGACATGCATCCAAACCCTTTATTAAGCAGAGCGAACTCAAGTTAAATCTGTGAACTCTAGCTGACAATTTAAAAAGATAGCAAATTGAAATGTCGGATTGCCAGTCGATAAACACCACAAGACAAATTCTTGATGCTTTGATAAGTACCTTTGATAAGTGTAATAAAAATAACACAACACCACCGATTACCTTACCTTAAACCGCAGGAAAAACCCCAAAACAACAGCTAAAATCTCCTTCTGTCTTCGCAAAATATGGAAAGCACATGGGAACACAAAGACGCCGCACGAAACCGGAAACCGAGGCAAATGCCATGAACACGAAAGCGAGGCAAATGTTACATCCAAAAAATCTCAAAAGGACACAGCATCCAGCCGTGACGTCACGATTAGGAAGCGTTCTCCTTCGTCGAACGCAATTACACAATTGGCTAATTACGCATTCTGTTTACTCTGCCCAGGAAAGCAAGACAAACATTTTCAAACTAATTTCTTATTCAAATGTCATCCAAATTGAACCAAAATTTAATCAGTGCTGAGGACTGAGGACATGTGTATTCCTTCAAGACCTTCAACAAACTCCCATTTTCAAACGTACTATTAAAGACAAACTTTAACGAATGCAGTTACTACGGATGGCCTGTTTACGTTTAAAAACTAACAAGGATTCTCGCCTTTTTCTCTTCCACAAAGTCCGCCATTTCATCTATTTAAAAGTACCAACAGCGACAGACAGTTCAAAATGTTCAATGATGGCGACAGACCAAGCGTGAAGCGTGACTCTAGCCTGCATGGCAAACTGTCAGCCCGCCGTGCTATACCCTAAAATATGGGCGAGTGACATTTCCGGTCTGTTCTCCGTCAATGGAAAAAGCTCCGGCCCCTTGCCCCGGTGAATGTATGCTGAACAAAAGATGTAAAATACCCCGATATGCGCGGACGTTTTCTTTGTCAAATCTCAGGAAATTCCCCAGTAATGCCCCGCTGTGTCCCGGCCGGGGGGGTGCGGGGATTTACATTGACTGGTGCATAAATTAAAAGGTGAGTGTTAGTTGACTTAATTGTTATCTGTTTTTCTACTTCACCCAACAGATCTGCTGTTAACACACTGATCTACCTTTTAGCTGAAATATTAACACTATTTTGTTCAATATATATACAAGTGTTCACATTTTCTGGTGGTGTCAGCTGTGTTTCAACACCGTTTCAACACTGTTTCCATAGTTTCTGTCGATTGAAAGAGTTTTTTGTTTACCAAATTTAATCATGTTATTTAAATTAAATAATTCATGTTTTAGCTGTCACGGAATACAAAGGACATATTTGTCTTATTCGAAGCAACACGACACAAAATCTTTGTATTAAAGTCACGTTGCCGACTTGTCGTTGTATATTTCACATGACTGCGCTTGCACTGTAGCCTAGTATCAGCTGGCACGGACGAGTCTCAGCAGTGTATCGATAGATCGCTTCATTTTTATCCTCTATCAGGAGAATTTCAGGTGTCCTTATGCTCTTTGATGAATGTCCCACTTATATTTAGACGCAATGAAACAACATCAAAACCACTAGTTAATCCAAGGAAACTCTGTCGGATTACAGGGGATGGCAATTGTTTATTTAGAGCACTGTCATATATTTTAACCGGTAGACAAACATACCACATGATTTATGTTTATTCACAGTTTGGTAACAATTATAAATGGTCCAAAAAGAAAAAGAACATTGGACACTGAGGCAGCATTACCACCTGGATTTACTTACACTGTACTGCCATTGGACAGCTACCTGTACCGTTGTATCAATAAGGGTGCTGTTTTTATAGTTGTTTTAAATTTTTCTGTTCAACACTGTACACTGTACATCGTACAGCTACGGTCATTGATGCAGCATGTACTGTATTGGTTACAGCTTTATACTTATAGCTATCATGTTTAAATTGTCCTGTTCAACACTCTAGATCGGACAACTACGGTCATTTGATATATTACATTGGGTACAGCTTTATACTTATTATAGTTATCATGTTTAAATTGTCAGTCTGTTTAACACTGTACATATCGGAAAGCCACGGTCATTGGATGTACTGATACTGACTGTATTAGGTACAGCTTTATACTTATAGTTATTCTGTTGAACACTATACACACCTGGCAGCTACGGTTATTGTACTTTTATATAGATTTGCTTTGATAGTGTGTAGTTTTATAATAATCTATTCAGATTGTTTTTTCAAGACTGTTGATATTGGTTAGGGACCGGTCATTATTTATGGAAGGGGGAGGGGAATTTTTTCTAAAAATATATATTTATTAGCAGAAAATTGTAATTAAAAGAGGAGTATTTTTATATATAACACTAAAATCAGGTTTCCATTTGGTCTGGGCGATCGTAACCATGTTTAAGGCTGCAACTAGACTTGATGGTACAAAGTATTGCCATAGCAGCTATGCGGCAACAATGAGAGCAACAATCAGTAAAATTAGCAGCAAAAGGAGATAGCAATGACAATTCTGCCAAGGCATACCTGCGACAGTGTATAGTGGTCTATACATCCTATTTTATGTGAGATTAAAAATTATATAAAAATGACATATACTAGCTACCAGATAAAATCTTTTAGAATGAACATGGGTGGGTGGGTCGGGAAAAGGTATTGAAGCGCAAAACTTGCTGCAGCTAGGCAAAGCATACAATGGTAGAATGAATACCCAGACCGAAGCACTGATCACAAGGCATGAAACAACCCCCTTTGATCGATATGACGTCACAGATTCCCCGCAGCGGATGTGGCCTGCATAATACAAACGCCGTTAACCTTGCTTAATTTAAATGTATTTAACCACATCAAGAGCTGATGTAATAATACATTGTCAATTTAACTAGTCTGCAATCCGTAAAGACTGATTTGCACACAGCACACACAAGACAAGATGAATCCAGACTATTTCACATCAGTGACCATGATTTAGTTGCAACATTTACAACCAAATGGATACCAGGTTATTAAGCAAATTCCTTCAAGTTTAATTGCAACACCCTTTGTCATTTTCTTGAAAAAATTTAATAGCCCCCCTTCTAGTCATTTCTACATATGCCCCCCCCCCTTATTTTTTTCTCCCCTCCCCCCTTCCATAATTAATGACCGGTCCCTTATTGTTAAAATCGAGCATGTCGTTAAAATTAAACTTTAAACCTGTAAGATCTTCGGGAACATTTTATATTATGTCGTGTTTTACCAAATAATGTCCTTGCCCTTGCACGGTTCCCATTTGTAAAAAACTGCTGTAAATCATATCCCCCTTTAATTAATTTGATCTCATCTGTGAGTCGGCCTCGAAGGCCTTTGATTTTTTATTGCAAACCAAAATTGCCCGACTGTTGATCGAATATTGCCCGACTGCCCAAAAAACCGCGGAAGTGGGACAATTTTTGTATTTTTACTGTAAGACATGCAGAACATGTACGAAATCCATACAGAAGTGTGTGTGTATTCTATACTTTTGAAACAACTAAATCAGACTTCGGAAAATTTGACAGTATTAAAGCTACTTTTGAGAATTTAGATTTTAGGTCTTTGTTTTACATGTACCCAGTAAATATTTTTGAGTTTTGAACTTTGATTCTCACAAGCTTGCAATTTGTTTACAATTTACTCTGCCTCTGGCTCTGCCGTGCTGCACGGCAAAGTTGATCGGAATTGTAACAAATACGCGTACACTGGGAAAGTACAAAACATGGACCCCCGGTCCATGGACCCCTTGTCTGGACCGGGTCCATGGACCTCCTCTATGGACCAGATCCATGGACCCCCTCCATGGGCCGCATTTTTCCAAATTTCAATATTACTGTTAAACATGATTCGAGTTTTCAATTTTTAAAAATATTTTAGTGGTTTTAAAGCATACTTTTGTTCTTAGCAGCAAACTTCATCTACACTCCAGTAGGCTTGCTAACGACATATCATGACAAATCAATGCACCATGTGAATAATAATAGTGTTACTGACTTGCAAAGCCGTTCAATGATCACAGCCTATGAAATTAAAGAAACCACTGCCAGCAAAGTGTTGAAATAATAAACCACTTTCATTCATGATTGTGCATCTTAATTAGCCTTCTTGGTTCAATATACAAAAAGTGTTTCAATTTGTCTCTTATGAAAGTGGTCTAAAGGCACTGTTCATAATCAGCAATTTGACTTGCTTCAATTAATACATTTTTGTGAGCTGTGCACTAGCTAGCTGGATGTATTTGTTATTTGGAACAAATTAATAGAACATTTTGACCTTGCAAGTAAATTTAATTGTTTTCTCCCTGTACAGGGTTTATTTATATTCAGGTGTATTCAAAATTCCTGATAACATTATTCATAGATGGGGCCATTGAAGAATCGCAGGTCCGTGGACCCGGTCCATGGAGGGGGTCCATGGAGAGGGTCCATGGACCCGGTCCATAAAGGGGGTCCATGGACTCGGTCCAGACAAGGGGTCCATGGACCGGGGGTCCATGTTTTGTACTTTCCCGCGTACACTTAAATGGCTTCCTGAATTTAGTCAATCAGATGTGTAAAAATTACTCGTTTCAATTTTATGTTTATGCTCGAAACTGCTCATGTTTACAATAGCAATTCTAACAATCTTGCCCTCCTTTTCGCCTTTGAGGCGTTGTGTGCTCCGTGCTCCGTGTGCTCCGTACTCCGTGCTCCATGTTTTACTAATAGCCAAACATTCCGACTCTAGGTGTTATTTACACTGAATAAGTTAGGGACGGACCATTAGCAAAGTGATGGGGGTGGGGTGGTCCATTTCCAACGTGTACGATCAATTTTTCAAAATTTTTTGCCCCAGGG
>CACRXK020013853.1:0-13612 GCA_902702795.2 Paramuricea clavata
TGTCAACGGTTTTTCATCTGAATGGAAACCGGTACCAGCTGGAATTCCGCAGGGTAGTGTTTTAGGACCTACTCTTTTTCTATTAATGGTAAACGCTCTGGCTTACAGAGAATCGTGGAGATGGAAGTATATGGACGACCTGACTATTAGTGAGACCCTTCATATTGTGAATAACTTGTGCTCTAGTAATCTCCAACAAAGCTCGAATGATATTTGTGAATTTGTACACGAAAAGAAAATGATGCTGAGAATGTTTGTCTGTTTCAAAAGAGTACCTCCAGTGATTGATAATATTACCATCAACAACGTCCCAATTGAAAGGGTATCTACCTATAAATTACTTGGGGTTAATCTGTCATCAAATCTTAAGTGGAATGAGCATGTCAATATGATAACAAAGAAAGCTGCGAAGCGTATTTACTCTGTGAGACTTCTGAAAAGGGCGGGCGTTGCAGATACGGACTTGGTCACTTTCTACTCAACGAGCGTAAGAACAGTATTGGAGTATGCTTGTCCTGCATGGTTTTACAGTACTATTGAATACCTTAGAGAACAAATTGAATCCATCCAACGCAGGATCATGCGAGTAATTTTCCCTGATACTAGTTACCAAGAAGCCTTAGATCTTGCTGGCATCCCTCGGCTATGTGTGAGATTGGAAGACCTATGTGACATGTTTTTCTCCAACATCATGAAGGAAAACCATAAACTACATGGCCTTTTACCACCTACTTACCAAACTCATTATAATACCAGGTCCCAGGCCTCTGGAATACAATTCCAGTTGCCAACATATAAAACTAATAGATCTCGAAACAATTTTATTGTCAAATCTGCTGTGAAATGGAACAATACGATTAGGAAGAACATAGGGAATGTATAGCCCTACATATTTTTAAAATGATGACTTTTTAGAATTTAGTGTAAATAATTCAGTATATACTATACAGTATTCTTAGTTTTGATGTTTGTAGTTGTTTCCCCTTTTACCTTTCTAACGCAACATTGTAATGGGTAAATTTAATTTAGTCTTTGACTACGATTTGCTCAAATTAAAGCTATTATTATTATTATTATTAAATATCGGGCAGTTGCTACCCCCCACAAGCTTGCAAACGTAGTTAGCTATTAATGCAATAGTGAAACTCTGTGGGGAGATATCGTGTTCTATTTAGGTCTGCATAAAGTACGAGCCATGTGCGGCACCAAAAACGTACGAGTCACACATGAATACTGCATGTACAGAGCAATGTTTCGCAGAAACGTTTGAAAGGACGATTAAAATACGGTGACCACACCATTGACTTTGCCTCATATAAACTTTAATATCTTAGAATCCAAGCATACATTCCCTAATAGACAAAACTGATAACAATTCTGGACCACACACTATACTTTTAAGAAAGGAACTCAAGAAACATTAATTGTATATTCATGATTTCCTTAGTTGTATTATATAAAGCATAGTTATAATTTCAGATTTAATGCCACTGGCTTAAGTGTAGATCTTTCAACAATCCTTTGTGTATACCCATCGAATGCTGCAGACTGATATAGGGGAAAGCTTGTGACACAAAATACTACCAGAGAATAAATAATTGATTAATATTTAATCAAAAGAACTAGTTAAAAGACGACCTTGCTAATTAAATGCCATTTTCCAGCCACTCACAAAAAGAGTAGTTCTGTTATGCATGCTTTTATGATATTTCGGCTTTATATGTCAAATCACTCCTACCAATAATTTCGCTGAAATCCTAGCCAGCGGAGCTTTGGCCGTATTTGGGGGCAGAGCTTACGGGGTAAAGCTAGAAATACGACCAGCCAACATACTGTACTATTTTGTAATGTGTTCACAGTTGTCTATTTAAGCGAACCAATCACAATGCGAGGTAAAACTAGCGAGTAATTAAGAATAGGCGTTTTATGGGCGCGTTGGCAATATTAATATTGCACTACCTGTCAATCAAAGTGGCTCTCCACCAATGGGAATTTTGCGTTGTTTAGACAACGCAAAAATACTAAATAGTGCAGTATGTTGGCTGCCCGTATTTATAGCTTGACCCCGTAAGATCTGCGCCCAAATACGGCCAAAGCTTCGCTGGGTATATAGTTTGTAATAAACTTGGATTTAAACATCACGCTACAATTCTGTTCATATTCTCCTTTCCAAGAAACCGGAGACAAAGCGAGAAAAACTGAAAAACCAAAACAGTACATTATGGTGATATAATGAACGCGCATTAGCCAATTACGTGTCAAATCCCACTCATGTTATGAAGGTATTATATAATAACCCTGAAAAGCATTATCTTATTCCATTTTTAGCTTTGCTATATTGATACCGAGAGGAGGAATGAGGGTGTTCCCGAAAGGCAACAAGCGCCTCCATGCGACTCATCGATAAAAAACTGTAGAAATATATTACGATTTTTACTGTGAAAAGAATTTTTGAATAAATTTGTAAAAATATTGCATTTTGCTTATGTTAAATTCCCATTGTATTTACGCATGTTTCGAGTAATTGAACATGCATGACCTTAAAAGTGGCAATGAAATATCCGTGAGTAAATTATACTTTTTTACAAGGAAACTACATAAAATCGCATCCGTGAATACAGGAATGTTTACTCTTTATAGTCGTACTTTAAAACATAAGATGGCGGCTTTAAGAGGGGGGGGGGAGAACAGCTTCTGTTTTTAGCGGACGAAGAAGGAGACGTAGAAGATGGATGAAATGGTTGGGTTTTTCCTATATTTAACAGAAGGCTTGAACCCAATGCCTCACCGTAATTATTCGCAGTTTAAACTAGAAAACTACAGCAATGAAGAGTGTGTGTACTTAATTAACGTTTCACGAAGGCGACGTTATTCACTTGGCAAATGCGCTGCGGTTACCTGATCGTTTTGTGTGCAAGAATGGCACTGTTGCTAGCAAATTGGAAGGATTATGCATGCTTTTACGTCGACTAGCCTATCCCAATCGTTTGACTGATATAGTTCAAATGTCTGGTCGGTCCAAATCCAAGTTGAGTATGGTAATCAACAGTGCTCTTGATTTTGTATTTAACCAGCATCATTCGCTGTTAAACAACCTAAATGTCCCTTGGCTGGCTCCAGAAAGGTTGAAATAAATGGCAAGGGCTGTTCACGAGAAAGGGGCAGCCCTTGATAATGTATGGGGATTTGTTGATGGCACGGTAAAGTAGTTAAGGTTATGTTGTGTGATATGGCATTATAGAGAAGTAATCATAATAAATTCAGGGGAAATGTCATAAATACTGTGCAGTTTTGCTTTATAAATGTAGGTACGGCCAATTAGTCGACCAAAGTTGCACCAGAATGTTATGTACAACGATCATAAAAGGGTACATGCCATTAAATGACAGGCTGTAAATGCTGCAATAGGACGAATTGTTCATCTTTATGGGCCTGTAGGTATAAGTAATGAAATCAAATACACATGACTTTGATTTACAACATAAAATGAAAATTATACACAATTATACACGATATGGGCAAAAAGCAGTAATAATAGAATATTAAAATATTCTTACAATTTGTATGTATTTTTCCAGAAGGCAAACGTCATGATGCTGCGATGGTAATGATGTCAGGCTTGTGCCCCCAACTGGAGGTGTATTCCCATGATGGTAATGGTAACCCTCTAGCCATATATGGTGATCCGGCGTATCCTCATAGGGTTCATCTGCAGAGCCCATACAAAGGGGTAAACCTAACTGATGCCCAGAAACAATTTAATCAATCCATGAGTGCTGTTAGAGTTTGTGTGGAGTGGCCATTTGGAGAAGTCGTGAAGTACTTTGCTTTTAATGATTTTAAGAAAAATCTTAAAATTGGTCTACAATCAGTTGCAAAGATTTACGCAGTTTCATGCTTGATTTATAATGCTAAAGTGTGCCTTCAGGGTTCTAATACAGCAATTTATTATGGACTGAATCCCCCAACTATAGATGAATACTTTAGTCAATCCATATAAATTATGTTGTTACAAGGGGTCATACACAAAGTCATAGGCTTGGGAACTGGAATGCCACTATGCTAACCCTAGCCGCCCCCACCCCCACCCAGAAAGGAAACAAATGTTAAAGCAATATATGAATGTTAAGCAATGTATGGTGGTTTGGTACCCTTTTCTTTACCCCTTATTCTGTCCTGAGCAAAGTTACAGTAATTCCAAAGGACTTTTGTACATAGAAAAAAATTTAAATTAATGTAATTGAAAGTATATACAACTTATTAACATATACAAAGAACATATTTCAAATACATTGAAAAGTTATGTTCATATGTCCAAATAAAAAATAAATAATGAATATTGTACATAATAAATAATTTAAATTGACTGATTATGTATTATTCTACACTTTATATAATTAATACAATTAATTGATTGAATAACATTTTTTAAACCCAACAGACTTTCAAGTGGAACAGCTATACCGTCTTATATATTAAGATTGTTTGAACTTATTCATAAATGTTTCAAATAAATTGAACATTGCCTTTTGCGATTCCGGCTGCATTTTCATTTGCTCGACCATTTTATTCTGCATGTTTTGCTGTACATCCAATCTTTGTTTTTCCAAAATAATTTCTTGCTCACGAATTTTCAGTTGTTTCTCGGTATTTTCCTTGTTGGTATCTTGTTTATATTTAAGGTATTCAAGAAACTCTGTGCTTTTCCTCTTTCTGCCAGGACCAGAAGTATCTTCTTGCTCTTCCCTTTTCTTTGTTTCGCCAAGTTTTTCGCATGCTTTTTTCCGCATTTCCTCGGCTGTCGCCTTTTCCTTTTCTACTTTATCTTTTTTTAATTGACTTTCTTGCAGGAAACCATTTTCATATTCAACCATACGGCTGTGTATATCCGTCAAACTCAGTATCAATGCCGGTTGCTCTTGCTTCTTGTGTTTCTTGTTTTTTTGAACGCTTCGACAAGTTCAAAAAACCTGGTTCGCACTGAACGTTGGTTAAGGCTTGCAGGGAAACCGGAGTTTGGTATCGCTGTCAAATTTACTGCTATATTCCTGAAAGCATCTTCTCGCTCCCGAGAGCCATGTTTCCATCTATAAGGCTCGATGGAAATTACTTGGGTCAAAAGCCACACATCATGTGTAGTTTTCCACCGAAATTTTGTTCGTTTTTTGGCTGGTGTATACGAAGAAATAATAGTTGAATGTAAGCCACATTGAACCATTCGGTAATTAAATAAACTTTTCGAAATACATATGTACTTACAGACTATTTTGATCCTTTTCTTCTTCAAGCTCCAAATAAGCCAAGTCTATATTATTCATATCACTCATATTTGTTTCGACCAACTTTAAAAAAAATCCTAAATACTATTAAATAGAAATAAATACAACAAATAAACAAAACAGAAAGCAGAAAGATATTATAGAAACACAACATTCTTTTGTATATTTATTAAAAAACAACTTGCCTTTTGAACGGTTCTCCCGACGATCATAAATCGCTTTGTTACGGTCCCAAAACAAAAATATGCGACGATTTCCTCACGCTCTTGCAGTTACTGCGCATGCGTAACACATTTAAGGTAGCGGTAGTGGAAGTCAAATCTGAACCTGTCTAATGTTGTCGCGTGCGCCGTATGATTGCGTGATAATTAAACGGTTCCAACTGAGGTTTTAAAAGTCTATCGTTGCCGTAAAAATAAACTATTTCCACAAATATCCAAACAGTCCCACTAGCAATTAACAGAGATTTTTATGTGTTCCAGGTAGATTTGGCATAAAACGCGGAGCGGTCAAGCTCGCGCCTCACGCGATAGCGCGCCACGTCACTTCTTCTCTGCCGGTGTAAAATCTGTAAATCTATTTGGGTAAGATGACACAAGAAGAATTTTTACAGGGAGAGCTGAATCGGATTTCGGAGAGTTAAGTTAGAGTCACGCTAACATTTTCCAGCGATACACACCCAATTTCGTAACTCTCCCGCTATGTCCTTTCAACTAACATGGCAGATTTAAATCAAAAACTCTCTTCCGTCAAAACATATAACTATGAGAGAGTAAAGAAAGGCGATAGTTAAGTCGGATTTCTATATGAATGGTTAATAGCGTCACTGTAAATCGCAAGACTTTTTCTACCTTGAGCAATACCTTTGTTAGACCAAACCGGCACAAGTACTACCGGAGTTTTGCGAATTACTGGAGTTTTTCGAACGATAAAACAGCATGTCATTTGCTTATTATAGCCGTAAAAGCAATAAAACACACTGAAAAGACTCCCAGCAACTAAACATGTACAGAAATCAGAATATACATTTTTTGACAAAACTGATTTCAAAGCAGATTTCAAAAGAATGATAGAAGTAAAGTCAACAAGCACTTGTTTCTTTAAAAAATATTAAATATTTAATATATAAAAAATTCAAGTTTTAGCAATGTACTGATTTAAAAAACCCTCGCCATGCACCACAATTGCGGACACCCCGCTATTACGGACAGTTGGCCTAATCCCCGGTCGAAACTACTATGAAATGCATTGAAATAGCTCTCGCTATTGCGGACTATCACTATTACGGACACTTCAAGTGGTCCAACATTGCTCCAGCATTACTTTTCTAGCATTGACAATTTCTCAACCATGATCATAGCCTGCTTTCTCATATCCTCTCACATTCTCGACATTCTATTTATAAAAGTCAGAGCAGGCACGTCGGTTGCACTAAAGTGGTGGGCGTTGGAACACCCGCAGTTGTCAGGCAGTCGGCAATTATCTAATCCCAGTTGGATAGGAAGGGAAAAAATAAAAATATTTGAGTGACACTGATCAAAAACTAATAATTGTAGCTAAAATTTAGAGAAATGTACAAAAAATATTTACGGAAAATTAAACAAACAATGCTACGTTAACCAATTTTGGGGTAAGAAATATATTAGCGTTTAAAATGAGTCGGCAAAATTTCACTAACATCCCCCCCCCCCTCCCACTCGGGGTTGCCGTTGAGCACAGGCATAAACAGTGCGGGCTCTGCCGTGCGGGAAAAAGGCCCTCATTGAGAATTGGCCCCAGTAGTTGCAATTTCTTAAAAAATGCCTTGAATTTCCCTGAGTGGAAATGGGGCTTTACGAGTATATGATAAATCGATCATGCATAAATTAAATTAACAATGCATGAAATCAGTAAGGCGTATAATTTAATAAAAGGGCGAAAAAGACGACGTTTCATTGAGAGGTCCTGTGATGGACTTAGTACACGTCTGAAACGTTGTCTGAAATAATCTTAGATCATAAAACGCTTTCGAAGCTTCCGATCACTGCATTCAAATTGTTTCTTAAACTTCAATTTTTGTGCGCAAACCAGTTTCAATGTGGTGTAAAATTTCTGATTAATCTCATAATTTCAATATTTCTAATTTTAAGGCCACTTTGAATGAAACTCTTCTGCAGAAAAAATACATTTTGCAAAATGCAAAGATAGTTTGGAACTCGCCAAAAATTACACATAAAAAGTAAAATAAACAATATACCAATACTATAATACTATAATACTATATGTACCTGGTGTAGTCGGTGTTGTTGAACCAACTGTAGTGGACGATGTTGGATTATCTGTAGTGGACGGTGTTGTACTAACTGAAACAAATAATACAAGAGATAGGTGGTAAAGTCACTTGACGCTCAACTCTGTGTAGTTACTATAGTGTGTTTAAAAAAGAAAAGTCTTTTAAGCTCATGAATGTTATAAAACATTTATTATTATAAGCTTTCCGCACCATATATACAATTAAAATAAGACTTTTAGTCTTATTTTAATTGTATATATATGTGTAGGAACCTAAGTATATTGTATATGGTGAAGGAAGCCATTTTCGTTGTTCAACAACATGGATGGATGAAGGCACCCGATTGCATAACTCAAAATGACTAATTCCTATAAATCAGTCTCTACATTGAACAAAGTCAACAGACGACCGTTTTGCTTGGATTATTTTGAGTTATGCAATTTTTAAGCGCGTTGGACGTAAACAACATATCGTGTCTACAACTTTGGGAAGACTGCATGCTTAATGAAAGTGAACAATAATGGGACGCCGCAAACGGCCTATGTAGAGAAGGTTTTTCGACAAATTCCTTTGCTGTCATGAAGCAACTGAAAGAGATTGTATATACAGCATCAGGTATTGCCTCCCTAGAGGTCCGTCGATGTCTGAGAAAGAAATATACGTTGATTAAGTTTCTCCAACACTTAAAACATGATCAGCAAACATAAAACATGACCAGTTTTGTACTTCGACATACTCTTTTACGAAATTTGCAAGAAATACTGAAACACAGAAAGATAGATATTAAAGAAATTAAAGCTTTGCAAAATAAAAAAACAACTTTTTTCTCCAACGGGCTTGTACTAGCGCATGCGTATAACGTCGAAAACCGTCCATCATATAATGGAGGACGACTTTGTACTTCGCTATGTCCTTAAGTACCGGAGTGTAAATTGCAGAGCGGAATTACTACACTCGTCCCAGGTTCCCCCTAAAAAACGCTTCGCGCCCCTGGCTCGTCGAAAATCTGCCCTTGACCTATAGAAGCAGGTTTAACCAAGCCGTAAGGTGCTCGCCAACTGACACTGTTGGTTATAGTTACTTGTATGTGTAGTTATTATAACATTATGTGTGTATGTACGTATGCGTGTATGTATGTATGTATGTATGTATGTATGTATGTAAAGCTTTATATCATGACGCTAGCCTTGTCAAGAGCAATAGTTCATTTCCACAAGGGTTGTCACTAGCACAAGTAAAAGTTAGTTACAAAGATATATAGCTTTTTACCAGTGATTTTAAAAAATATTCAAATAAATTGGTGTGATTCGGTCGTATATTAAGAACTGTCCATAGTTGTTTCTATCTAACCATGAAATTAATTTACAAAGTTTTTGAAAGAGTAAATTGATTGCGCTTCCTTAGCTGTGGGCGGAAGACTATTCCAAAGTTTACCGCCACTGTACTTAAAGCTTTTTCAAGAAACTTGCGTCTCGGTTTACGAAGGACCAGATCAGTGTGAGAATTTCTGAGTCACAATTAGTTTCTAAAGAATTCCTCCTCATCAATAACTCTTTCAAATTTGGTGCATCAAAGTCGTTGAGAATTTTATATAATAATGTAACCTTGCTCATACCTCGTCGTCAGGAATCTAAGTTTTCCCATTTAATTTTCCCATTTCCGGTTTAATATTTTCATTCATTTATTTTATTGTTCTTTACTGACCTACGCAATACGTTCCATTGAAATATCTAGCGAGACTGGTTCGGGTGATATAGTTGTGGATAGACTAATATATTGATCTTGTATGTACTACTTAAAACATCAGCAGCAGTGTTTTATCAGATTAAACATACAAGGCGAAGCCGGGTATCTTTAGGTCTGACAAAACACGCACTGCGAATATTTTAAATTGCGTCAAAAACGATCGATCTAGCAAGTCCATTGGCGAAGTAATTTTCAAAGTTGTGTAAGTCGAGAAAATCAAAATTAAAGTTTATGTAAATCAAGGGAAATCTCTATCACATATAAAGATACGACACTAAGCTAGACCAACGTCATTTATACTGGATAACTCCATTAGTGTTTACCAAAGGTACAGTAAGGATCATCAATGTTTCAATGTTACAACTGGAGGAAATTTAAACTAACTTAAATTTGCAGTTAATAGCGATGTTGATACTGGATATCATGAGTACTAAACCGCTGTTCTCGCCGGAGGTGGTTTAGGTGGTTTAGTAGAAAAACTAAACTAATCTAATTGATAGTTATACTGGATAGCTCTTACTATAAGTTCTAAACTGTTCTCCTGGGAGGTCGAGTATGTTTGGCTGGGTGAAGATATCTCAAAGAATTCTCATATACGTCCAGAGATACAGAAAAGTAGACATAAAAGACACTTGTCAATGTGGTGTTTGCGCCACTTTAAGTAGATAATAGCACTTTAATTTCTCAAACATTTAATTTCGTGAACATTCGATTTCGTGAAAGCAAAGCCAAACTGAATTCTTCAGTCGCAATGATTTTTGTACATAATTATGTAGGTGTTAATTGTTGGTTCTTTGTTTGATTGTATGCCAGAAATGTACGTTTTTTATATATCCGTATAGAGACATGATCACGTTTATTTGGAATTACTACACAATCTTGGCCAAAAACACAAGTAGAACGACTGAACGTTGTAATGTTCCCCTAAATTCATTTTATAAGTATGACAATCCCAACACAGTAGTGTTGTGCCAAATATCCAGCTGTTAGAGTTGCATAAAACAACATTGAATTGGGGGGAGGAGATGAGATATAAGTGAAAACGTCCTTCGTTCTACAGCTTTCAGCGAAGATTGTAGTTTTCGATCGATAAGCCGGCATAGATCTTGACAAGTGTAATTATTATAGCACCAATAAAGAATGGACTCGGATCGAAAGCCTTGCCAAAACTGAGAAAATGATGATGTTTGAAAGTTTGATCATCTGATTATCAATTTCCCATTTGTAATCTAAACGACTGAAAAAACGGCAAACTTCGCAAGGCTATATTATCCGCATTTTACAACATTTCGCAACGAAACTTCGGAATATTACTAATTTTGTGATGCTCTTTCAAGCTGTGATGAAATTTTTGTCCAGATTTGTCTTGATCAAAATCTCACTTAAAAGGGGAAAGGTCTATTGTATATTCATATTTCGTTAGGCTTAGTTGTATCATATAAAGCATATTAATTATAATTTCAGATTTAATGCCACCTGCTGAAGTGTAGCGTCCTTCAATCTTTGTGTATAATCATCGAAGACTGCCGACTGATATGGGGGAAAGCTCGAAACACATAAATACTTACTATCAGAGAATGTTTCTTAAATAATTGATTATTTAAGTTAAGAATTAACGGGAGAGTTAAGAAATTGGGTAGGGTCGTTAGAAAAGATGGCACGACTCAAACTTAACATTCCAAAATTCTCTTCCCGTGCTAACTCTCCATTTAGCCGTTTCCATGTTATTTATATTGCGAAGGATTTAAACTGATGCTTTGACTGATACAACAGTTGGTCTTCTTTGGCTGATATGACAGTTTATTGGCATTAAAAAATTAGGCTTTATATCTCTACCTATGTATGTTATATTTCTACATTGCAACTCACCCTTTTTCGTGACTTGTAAACTTGAAATATTAAACGGCGCAGATCCATTATCTCTTGCTTGAGCGATTGGTGATTGAACTTCCTCAACAGTCGGAATTGGTTCGGTGGAATTAAATAATACTTCAATATCTGCAACAACACTTCCCGGGGTACCGGTAAAGCAATTGAACTTAAAGCCAAAAAAGCCAAGTAAGAATCGAAGTACCAGAATCAAGAAATTGAGGAATCTACTTCTCATATTTCTGAAAGCCAGACTTAGCTTGTTCTGCAGATCGGGCATGAATGGTTCAGCAATTGTTATATCAACTGCAAATGTGACAGTTTCGTTAATTGGGATTGTCGCCTGACTTTCCAATGACGTAAATATTGTAATCTCTGTGTCAGATTCTGGTGGAGTTTCTGTTAAAAGTAAAAAAAGGTTGCATCATTGCTAATTAAGACAACCATTTATAATTCTATCCAAAATTTGTCAAACATGTTATAGAGGTATATTTGCTAAGTATATACCAATACCCCTGGTCAAACTATTACATGCATGAAACTTTAAGACACAGGTACGCACGGATAAACACGAGTTTCACTTGGTGAATTCTCGAGTATTTTCCCAACATTCCCGGATTGCAATATCGCACTATAAGCGCACGAGACGAGTTTTTCTATTTCTCATTTTCTTTTATAATATAAGAAGATATTACCCACTAAGTAATTTTATTTGGAAAATCTATTTTGAAATTCTACTAACATGTAATAAATGACGTCGCGTGTCATCGCTTAGCAACAAGCTTCAATTTTCAGGCCGGCGATGCATTAACCTTAATAAACTGGATGGACAATGTTCGAAAATGACAAAAATAACCCACCCTGATAAGGAGACAAATTTGCTGTTGTTTTGTTGCGTTTTACAAGCCGGATTTGGAATCTGAGGTTTTCGTTGAGTTGTTTTGTTTCCATTTGCTGGAATTATCATTATATTTTTCGCGTTTCACTAAATATATGTCATTTAAGGTGGCTCCCTACAGTTGTAAAGAAACAGCAGCAAAAAATAAGGTCTTCACAATCATCCAAGATATTCGCTATTTATGTGAAATGGGGATTTTTTGAATTAGAAACGCTTGCGTAATCTTTATACTTCAAGCATAATCGTTCGAAAGAAGCAAATTGTGTGTTGCTATGGTAACAATGTGGCCTAAGCGACAGCGGATAAAGATCAAATTTTGGACCAATAATGAATTTATTTAAATTTCCTTCAGTCAAAGTTTCTGGAATTTTGTAGGTGTAAAGAGAATATCTAGTCGAAGATTATATAAAAAAATTAGGGCGGGTTATAAATTCAGTTTTTGAGATATTACGCGAAATTTATTCCACAAAAACTGTTTTATAGAATCCTTTGCAAATTGAGTATATTGTAATAAATTACTAGTACTTTTACAATACAAAATTTCAGAAATATTGACCGAAGTAAAAAAAGTTATTGCATTACGAACCTTTGCGCGGTCAAATGAAATTTTTGTTGACGTGATATAATAATTATTTCAACTCAGACAAGATCACGTCATTTCGTTACCAATGCCATGCTTAAACAATTGTAGGGAGCCACCTTAAGGTACATTTTTAATTAAGTTTGTTTACTGCTTTTGTAGTTTTTTGTTATTTTTTCTGTATTCCTGTAGCTTTTTGAAGTTTTTCTCGGCTTGTTTATAATTCAGACTCAAAAACAGGTGTGAAAATTTATTTGCCTTTCTTGTCCCACAGGCTGCTTTTGCACTTCATTTTCGGTCCATTAGTTTCTAATAAATTTTGGATTTAACTTAACGCCACTCTATAATGCTGTTCGCATTGTTTTTTCCAAGAAACCAGAGACAAAGCAAGAAAAACTGAGAAACCAAGACAGTCCATTATGGTGATATAATGCACACGCATTAGCCAATTAGGCTACGTGTCACATCCCACTAATATTATGAAGGTATTATAATAATCCTGAAAGCATTATTTGATTCCAGCTTGAATCTTTCCATATTGACAACTAAAGGAATACCGAATGGAGGGATGTCGCGAGACTTTCGGAAAGTGTAAATACTCGAGCCGCAGGCGAGTGTATTTTCACGCTTTCCGAAAGTCGAGCAACTTCCCAAGTGAATGGATCACGCTATATCCTGCTTGAAAACCATTTGGTAATTGTTTTACAAAATAACTACAGTGAAACAATGACATTTTATAAAACAATTACCAAATGCGAAGGCATTTTAATTCCTCGTGCATGATAGCTTGATCCTGCACGGCTATTGACCAATCAAATTGCGTATTTTACTGTACGTATAGTTATTATATAATGGATGATCTTTTATAGACTTAATCACTTTCTAGTACACCACCAATATTGACCATCTTGCTTGTATTTCAAGCCTAGGATTAGCCTAATGCCGATTAGGTACAGCCAAAGATGACA
>CACRXK020013854.1:0-13612 GCA_902702795.2 Paramuricea clavata
GTGGCCGGGCATATTTTTCAAGCTCGCCCGGTGTGGATATACACTCAGAGTATCACAAGCATCATATTCACCTGAGTACACTGCACCAACACAGAAAAAAAATCATGATTATTAGATTACATTGATATCGAAGGAACTAGATTCGGTCCCGAAATATCACACACTCGAACCGTCCTGACCGCGTAGCGTGAGTAATTGGCAGAGCATCGGGCTAGTATTCCAAAGGTCGTAGGTTCGATTCCCACCGTGGCCAGGCATATTTTCAAGCTCGCCCGGTGTGGATATACACTCAGAGTAACATCACAAGCGTCATATTCACCTGAGTACACTGCACCAACAGAAAAAAACTTGCAATTAGTCCCGTCGGTTGCAAATTGCTCATCTGCCTATGAAAATTGCAATATTGAGGGACAATATTGCGATGTTGCTCGCAAGAGAACATCCTGTTTGACCGTAATTAAGCATGCGAAAGGCTGGTTTTTTAGAAAAAAATGAATAGTTACCTAAAAACTAAAACAGTAGCGATTGACACACCGGGTGGAAAGCGTAATTTAAAAATGAAAATTAAAGCCGTGCAAATGCATGACTTTCAGACAATCTGAATCTGAAATTTATTAGTTAAGTCAGCAAACTCACGTCAAGATCACACCAACCCGGCTTTACAAAAATACAACAATATACTAAACTTACACTATCATGTCTAAAATTGCTTAGGGTATTTCTAACCCTACACATACTCGGTATTTACAATAATATAAAAGTTAAAAATGTTCCGCTAATTTACTCTTAAAAATATATATATATATATATATATATATATATATATATATATATATATATATATATATAAAATAAACCTGGTTTACTTCATAAGATTTATTCACTACAAACTTGTTTCGTATGACAAGCAATGCTTGCCACACTCATCAGGTGAATTTAAATTCAAATTCACATTGATGAGTGTGGCAAGCATTGCTTGTCATACGAAACAAGTTTGTAGTGAATAAATCTTATGAAGTAAACCAGGTTTATTTTATCTTTATCTATATTAGCTCTATACTTCGGTATATCGAGCACTCTACTCATATATGATTCTAAATACATATTTGGTATATATATATATATATAAATTTACTTCAAACTTATCATAATACTGGCTTTTTTGGCTTTAAGAAAACTCAAATTTGGGATTTTCTCCGCAAACTACGTCACAAGCCTGCTGACGTCAACCTTTTTATAAAGGTCTATTGGCAAGTTCGCAACGAACTTGGGAAACGCGCGTTGAAAAGTGACTTGAGATCGACAATAACATTCTTTGGAGCTCATCTAAATTCTCCCAGTAGGTGCGGAAATCGCGCACGAAATATTATTAATTTCTATGGGCCTACAAGTTTTGTCGATATTTTCAGCAGACTAGAAAAAGCTTCCAGTTCGCGGTGCTTGTGGGTAACGCCGCAGATTCCAACCAATCATGTCTACCAGGACGGATCGAAGAACAGATATTACTTCCAAAGGGCTGATCTCATGGATTATGACATTCGGTACGGGCTGAGATTTCAATCTGACTGCTGATCTGTCAAAAAATCAAAATGAATCTTTTCTTATTACAAACTTATATAAATTAGCAGCTTGCTAATTATATTTTGCTTATCAGTGAACTAGTAATAAACTAATACTATAGTTACTGATAAGTTGTTTCCCTTTCTATTAATTTGCTCTTCAAGTCAAACTATGTAATATCAAACCATTATTTTGTAAATATGTATATCATACCCTGCATGTATATTCATCTAGGTTGCTCTGAAGATGTAAGTTGTATTGTAAACAAAGAAACGTACTTAGTTATTCAATTTATTACTTTTATTATGTTTGGTTTTAAAGTTATTTGCTGTGCTCTGCATTTTATCTTAATTCAAATTAAGATGTTTCCATAGCTTGAATAAGGTTTTTGTCTAAAATCTACAAAATTAAAGTCCAAAATTTACATTGTCAACCTGCATCTTGTTTTGAATCATATATTGTATTCTCAAGATGTCTTGTCTTTTCGGAATTTGTTTTTTACTTTATAATATATACTTTAAATTGTCGGCTGGTCATGGGTTTGTTTTGTTTTTTTCAAACAATGAATTCCTTTGTGGTTCGCCAATTACCAATTTATTTCAATACGATTCATATTTAAGAAAACTCTCGCAATGCTTCATTAGTATGACTAAAATATTTCAACCCAGCTTCAAAATTCTTCCATTGTCAACAAGTCTTAACGGTTTCAATTTCACTTGCAGACATGCATGAGATGTTATTTCCTGGTCTTCTTCTAACTGTGATTGGTGGTGGATGTTATATGTCAGTTCTGGTCAAGGTAATGGGACTATTATAGGCAATATCCATTAATCATACACAAATATCACCCGCAGTTTTGAAAGTTTTTTTTATACAGAAGAAAATCACACCATCTTAGATGTGTGGTAGGAGACTGATCTCCACTATTAAACAGATCAGTCAGTAAAGAAGGTGACAACGTGGAAAAAATGAAGTTAGGTGGGTCTCCTGCAGTGAATATGTTTCTATACTGGAATTACTATGTCTTGATTTTATGCATTTTCAAACACAATTCAGACAACGATAGGAACTAAATTTTAAGTATAGAAACTGACGTTGTTAATTGTGACACTATAATGACAGATCATGCACATAGTCATAAATACGTAGCCTACTGGTTTAAACGAGGATGAGATTGCGTGAGAGTTGACAATCAACTGTTTTTAATGCCTTCCCAAAATTGGCTTTAAACCTAATAAAACACTGCTGCTCGTTTATTATTTAAACAGTACTTAAAACAGTCATCAAGCTTTATTACTTTATATCGGTATTTTCTGTTTCTTTCCATTGTTTTGTATAAGAACCTAAAGGCCGTTTTCGACAAGACGGAATTTTTTGTCCGAATCGAAACTTTTCCACAATGACGAGAGCGCATGCGCAGTTGAGCATTTATTTTTCGGCAGCGAAATAATTGCAAGGTCGGCGACATTTCCCGCTTTCGTGAGTAGAAAAATCGAAATACTTGTGAACAACATGGCAGACATGAGTGAATGCAATTTGCTTGCGCTTGAAGATAGTTTCCCAGCTCTTGAAAGCTATTTCCGAACATGCATCAAGAAGAACTAACCATAGAAGACGTAATAGAATATGACGTTGAAATTTTTATCGTGGATTATTGTGGAATACTTCTTGAAATTCTTATCGTGGAATGTTTGGGGAATACTTCTCGGGCCTCATACATACCTTTGTATGATGAATCAACCTCGTTCCCAGGGCTTTTCCCTTTTTGTCATTGGGAAGGCGGGAAAAGGCCCTGGGATCGGCTGGTCACGTGACCTCAAAATACCCACATTTTGTGGGTATTATAAATTATAATAATAATGATTAGAAAATCCAAGATGGCCGCCAACCTAAGAGTGTCCACAAAATTTAAGTGCTTAGAGCGGCTTAAAAATGCGTTTAGTCTTGGAAATTTTTCCTTCTTTTTGCTACCGACGTACTCGAAATCAAATTCTTCAGCTTTTATTACATGGGAACTATGTAGTTGCTGTTCTTCCAACTGGGTTTGGTATAAAATATCGTTCGTTCGCTAAACAAAATTAATTATCAGCCAAAATATAGTATTACGACAGATGTTCTCCAGCTGGACAGGCTTGCCTAAGAGGATACGGAAAGTGTTTTGAACTGGGGATGTTAAACTTGGTTTTACCCTTCCAAAGACACTGCTGTGCGACGATTGGAGCGAGTTTATGAGGAATATTTTATACAGTGATTCAAAGAAATGTTTTGCATATACTGTATATGTTATTGATGTATTGTTGAATGTCACTTATATTATAAAGTGCCAATGGTTGGAATATTTATTCATTGATATTTTAAACACAGATTAAGTGTTATATGCTCTTTCCTTGTTTACGTTTTCCTTGTAGCCAAATGTTGTTGAAGCTGGCAAGCTGCAAAACTGACATAGGAGTATATAACTGACATATATGCATCTTAGTTTGCTTCCAGTAAAATGTAAACAAGAACTTAAGAATTCTATATGAGATAAGAAATATTACGTTTAAAATCATGACTGGCAAATTAGCATGTGCAATTGATGCTTCCTAATAATAGTATGTACTCCAGCAGTGGAGAAGGAAGGGGCACGGGAGGCACGTGCCCCCCCCCCCAATTTTTTCAAATGACTAAAAGTGCCCTTTTTTTATGAAAAGTGCCCTTTTTTGTGACGAAAAGTGCCCTATTTGTACAAGCTAATGTCGTTGTAAATACTAAATTAACACAATAGGTGCCCTTTTTGTTTGGAAATTTCCAAGCTTTTTAAAAAAATTAGGTCAAAAACATCAATTTCGGCGCCAACATTTCCGGGAAAAATTTTTTAGGTGCCCTTTTCAAAACCGTAAAGTGCCCCTAGAAGCTGGTGCCCCCCCAAACGTTTGATGCTTCCTATGCCCCTGTACTCCAGTAAAGCTTGCTTGCTTCAATTCATGCTGTTACCATCTACACATTATCAGGGTGGAGAGTTGATTTGAATTTTTTGTCCCAGGGGATAAAGGTAGGGAATAGATTTTCCGTAACAAAAGGGGCAAGGTGCCCAACCAGTTAGAAGATGACATGTACTTTAAGTGACCATCATTATATCCTAGGGTGGGGTGGGAGATTCTTATGTCAAAATGTCACGAGACCCCTTTTTAATCTCTTAATTTAATAATGGAGACCCCTCCTAAATATTTAAGACTATATAACATGATGCAATTCTAATCTTCATTCATGTGAATGCCTGACTATGAAGAAAATAAATTTTGCAATACAGGGATGGATCCAGCATGATCTGGTAGGGGGGGGGGTGTGCTCTACCAGCTCTGGTGCCGAGTTGTGTCGGTCATGTGTGCCGCCCACCCATCAGCTTGCTTCACCACTGCAAAGTCTTGCTTTACTACTGTATTTGACTTGTAATTGTTGTTCACAGATCGCTTATCATCATGTTATTACTCAAATTACTGTATCTCATTTTGCCTGTAATAATTTTTTGCTTTATCATGAAAAATAGCACCCCCTCTGGGCAGGGCTAGGGGGGGTGCACCCCCCTCCAGTAAATCCATCCCTGTTGCAAAATACACTATAAGAGCTAGAATGATTGCTTCCTTTGGATGATTTGTCTTAGAATTATATTACCTAAATAGTATATTACAACAATTCTTCCTCTTCTGAAACCAGTTACTATTCTGTTTTTACAACACTCACCCCCCCCCAAAAAAAAAACTAAACAAATCAAGGACCCCTCCAAGGCAATTTTGCAGCAAAATAGATTTAATTTGATGGTAACTGTTCTGAGAATATATTAACTCATTGAGTGGCAGCATTCTGCTTAGACTTGCCACAAGTCGACCTCGAACGAAACGCAAGCAGCGAGTGTGAGCAGACATTTTGTTCGAGGTTGACTTGCAGCAAGTCTACATTCTGCCCTTGAGTAAAATTGTCTGGCACCAGACGGGTAATATACTAAAGTAGGGCACATTGCCACTATATAACGGGTTAAACAAATTTAAAATTTTTTTGCAATGGTCTATATTCAAAAAGCTCTATTTGTAAATATTAATTGACTTTTATACCTACTTATACTTATAGCTACCTTGCCCCAGTCACTTCAAGTGAATTCTACGGGAGGAGGGGGACATTGAAAGTCCCTGGGTTTACTTCAGTTGGTAAAAGCAAGAATTGAACCATGCATTACATGTATATAGAGAGCAGTTTTAATTATATTTTATCATGCAAATTCCTTGATAATTGTTCTTAAACATCTTTGGCTTAGAATGGGCACACCCTCCAAAGGTGTTTGTTACAGGGTCCTAAGGTGTAAATATACACTGTCCAATATGCAAGGTGTTAATATAAACAACAATAACAATGTATATAATTAAATTTTATTAAAACTCTTTCCCGACCTAAGCCTTTCGCATCAGATTACGACACAATTTTTCTAATATAAATATCTCGGCGAGTATTTACCCCCCTTGTAAATAAAAGCCACCATTGAAATCCTAATAAAATAACCTTTCGAACGGGGGGTCAAGTGCCGTAAGAGCATTACACAAACCGAAACAATCATATATTTACTCACCGCTTGGCCAAAGATTCTAAATTTCATATACACAAGATCTTGAATACCCCTTGAACTTTTCGACATTTGCTGAACGGCTATATGTGTAAAATACTCTTTGTATTCAAGCGCTTTCGTGTAGAAAGTTTCGTATGTATACGCCGACTAGAAATATTTATTTTGAATTTTTCAAGATGTCGGGTTTTACTCGCACTTGCGTACATTGCGCAATAATTGGCCAATAAGAAGCTCCTTTGGCCGGGATGACGTCAAACTCGCGCGTGTAGGTGCAATTTGACCTTGCGAATCCATTTCTGGCCTTTGCAGGGTCATACGATACAAACGTCGCATTGTTTTGACGGTTTTAAGACGTATTTCCGGTTGGGATTATTCACTTCGAGCTCACAGTCGGACAAGAAATGGAAATATATTTATAAAAGATACAGATTTGTAGATTCAGGGTTGCAAATAACACTACAAAAACACTATTTAATGGGGATTCGAACAAGACTATTACAAAGACGATATGTTCGAAGGGGCCGAAGTTATTTTCGGCGAAAGGTATGAATAGTCTATATTTTTGTTCAGACAATTGCGTAATTTGATACAATATTATCGTGTTTGACTTCAAAGGCCCATAAATCACTACAATGTTGATAATGACTATAACTATAGCGAGGAATTAGTTGAATCTTTTATTTCTGAATCGAATGGTGGTATTTCTGTCTTCATAGCACGCACTGAACCGAAGATATAAAAATTTCTCGCCGTCAACCGCTAGCGGATGACGCGACTGGCTTGAGATGCAAAAGAGTTTTAAACAAAATGTGGAATATTTTACCATACATTACCATCCCAAAGTGTACATAATTTATCAATATAATTAGGACCTTAGAAGCTGTTCGCATGAGTTTGACTCTGACCCAGCACCCTTGGCTAGCTCCCCTTGCCCGATCACAAGTAGAAAACCTCCAACCCCCTCAGACAAATCAGTCCAGATCTGCCTAAGAGGCAGGATTTTCTGGAATATTATTAGCAGTGAAATTGTTGCATATTTTCAAGCATGAATTGTAACCTGATTTTAACGCCTGCTTGAACTTCAGACATTGTGGCAATGGCAAGATGGTCCAGCTAGCCATATGAATACAATATTAAAATAACATAAAAACAATGCAATTTAAGGCCAGACAAACCAACTCCTGCGAACAGCCCTTTATTACACATTTGAAGCATCTCTTAAGGCATCAAAGTACAAGCATGCACATGGAATTACATACGAGTATGTGACATAAGCCCACCATTGCACAACTATGTCTGCAACAATGTAAATACAATCAAGCTGGAAACGGATTTTATAAGTATTTTGATATATACATTATGGCTCATGTCTAAAGACACCTGCACTTTCATATTGAAATTGTTCTAATATCATCCAAACAAAACACATCAGAAAACTGTAACATCAGCCAAATGAGCAAATCACTTTTTTAATAGTATCTGAAATAAAACCAAATCACATATTATTCAAAAGTTGTAAACATTGTTGCATATATAATATACCAAAATATCGTCGCATTTCTAGTGGTAACTAACTATAAATTAGGCCAATTTAAACTCCACTATGAAGAATATCAAAAACTACACATAAACATAAAACATTTTAAAATATAAACGCTATACGAAGAATACGAAGCCAATGAAGGCACATTTCCCTAAATACTCGGTCAGAGCCTCAGAGGTGTGTTCTAGTTCACAATTAATCTTCTCTCACAGTTTAAAACAAACAATAATACTAACCTTCGACAAATTGTGTATAAATCTTATCGAATTTAACCATTTTGCCACAGATTTTGCCAAAAATATTTCTTAGACGGGCAAAAGTATTTATAATGACACTCCTGACTCCTTGTGTGAAAATGTTAATTTATCCCAAAGTTTGAATAAATTAATCCAAGATTGCATTATTTCCATAATAATGTACTTGTCATTGACCAATCAGAATACATAGAAGACCAGCCGATCCCAGGGCCTTTTCCCGCCTTCCCAATGACAAAAAGGGAAAAGCCCTGGGAACGAGGTTGATGATGAATGCTTGGCAGTAGCTTGACAAAATGTTCAACAAAGAGTCAGAGACGGTATGTTTTACAGGATTTTATTCAAATTATAGCCTATAGATATGTCATTTGGTGTACGAATATATATGTATTGTTATCTGCTCAAATTAATTTAAATAATTTTAATGGCCAACCTGACATGCAAATTTTGCACAAAATATTTTGCAGCAGATATTTCATCTGTATTTTACAATACTGAGAGGGTCCTGAAGGGGGGGGGGGGGTCCCAATCCCATTTCCAACCTGACATTTTGGCAAAATCCCAGTCCCAGTGGGATTTTTATTAGAAATCCTAATCTCATTTATTGAATTCCCAGTCAATAAAAAATCCTTTATTTATCGGTAGAATAAACAGTTTTAAGACTTTTAAGCAAGTGGCGGACACTTTATGAAATATTAGTGGGGGGCTCGTGCCGAAGGCACGGAAAATTTTTAAATTTGAATCCCGGAAATGGCATTTGCAGCATTCTGAGACACGCATAATCAGAAACCCAGAATTCCGGGCGCCAGAATATGCCTGTTCGCAGGCAGTGCTGTGAATAATATAGCTAACAACAAAAATCATGACCAAGACACCAAAAACTGATCAAAATTGTATTTCAAAATACTCAAAACGCAGAAAAATTGGGAATCGACTCGCATTACCTCAATCCCATTCCCATTTTTGAGGACTTCATTTCCCATTCCCAGTGGCCAAATCCCAGTCCCAGCAACCCAAATCCCATTTTCCCAGTCTAAAATAGATCAATTCCAGTTCCCATTTTACCCCTTCAGGACCCTCTATTGATAGTTTTCTACAGTTGTTTATGTTTTGTCGGCCAAGATAATTTAAAGAGTATCTCTCGAACGGCATTTAAATCGAATTCTTTAATAAAATTGATATGTACAGGCACTAATATCAAATTATTGCCTTTTGAATATACTCCCGATTGTAAATTATTTTCAAAATGTCAATCCTTTCACATTGCATGTCTTACATGAATTAATGCACTCATTTTATATAGTTACCTTACGATTGATGCATGTACTAATGTACTTAATTTTACTTTAAACGTTTTGAGTCCATATAGTCATCAAAACAATTAATTCATTAAAGTATACAAAATTATAGCACTTATGAAACGAGCTGTTGTAGGTGAAAACATTATATTAAATAGTTATGCTACAGCTTGTTCGGAAGCTGTAGTAGGTTTGGCTGGATGTATTTCAGTATTATATGGCACAGCTGACCTAATGACATTCTTATTGCATCCTCATTCCATCTGGTCTATATAATTATGTGTTCCTAGTTTGATTTCATTTGTGCATTGTACCATGATATTTTGCTTATTACGTACTACCTATCTGCTCCTGGTGATATGCACTTTTAGCTTATGATATGGTAAATACGAACTACAGGCTAGAATCAGTTTGCTTCCCAATGGCACATGGGACAGATTGGCCTCAAACGTACATGTCGGTGTCCACTGTGCATGTTAAAACATTGTTCTGGTACAAAACCTACATGCAGAAATGTTAATCAATAGATATGAACACAATGTTTTATATGCCATATATTACATAATTGTGAATAAGTAATGTATTTATTTCAAATTAAGTAATTACTTGATATGGGTGCAACTCGCCACTATCCATGGAAAAAAGGTCTAGATTTAGTCAAAATAAAATGTAAAATGTCCTGACAATTAATTGATTGATTATATCCTTATTATGTAGTGGAATTCTTGAAACAAGAATTTAAAAGGTTGAAAGACGATTTGAAGAAGTGCATGGACCGACGTGAAAAGGCAACAAAGTCAGGAGCACCACACTGAAAATTGCCACTGTGTAAATACGTCAGTCAACTTTTGTTTTCGACTGACAAAACAGCAAATAAACCAACAGTGAGCAATGTGTCTATTACAATAAACGAAGGTGAAGACTTGGTTGAAGAATCAGCCAGCCCTTTTGGAACTTCAACCTTCCACCTCTACACCGACCAAAAGAAAATCAATGTCTCAGTCTTGCACTAATGACAACATCAATAAATTTTAACACAATAAGCCTTTTCTGGTTCTGCCAGAAAAGTAATAAAATAATCATAGTCAACCTAGTCAACCCAAAAAGTGTCGTGCTTAGCTAGCCCATTTTGTAGATTCAATGCTGGTGAAAACACTACAAGATATGCAAAATTATAATGGAAATAGATCTGAGGACCTGTAGGCGGAAGATGTTGAACATTGTAGTACTCAGGGCGAAGGGAGAGAGGGCGTAGAAACGGCCATACATCGAGCGGACCCATCCGTGATGCGGGCTTCGCGGGGGGTAAGACGTTCTAATTGTAAACAAATATGGCTACGCGTATATGACCCATCAGAAGGTATGCTGAAACTCATAGGCGTACGGGGCCGCTAAATTCTGGGGGGGCGGTAGCTTTTTTGCCCAAAAAATTCCACATTGCCCAAAAAATGTCAAAAAAATTTTTCCGGATTAATTATTTTGGCGACCTCCCCCCCCCATTCCCCCCCCGTCGCCAAAAAAAATTTCGGTCAGTGTACCATTTTAGGGGTCAAAAAAATTTTCCGGACAACCAATATTTTTCGGAACATAACACAAATTTTCCAAAAATCACAAAATTTGCCAAAAAATTTACTTAATTTTAGACAAAATTGACAGAATTTGTCCCATTTTTTTTAATTGCAAACCAAAATTGCCCGACTGTTGATCGAATATTGCCCGACTGCCCAAAAAACTGGGATATTGCCCGACTGCCCAAAAAACTGGGGGGGCTACCCCGCCCCCCGCCCGGTACGCCTATGCTGAAACTATTGCTTTATAAAATATTACTTGTGTAAAATTTATATGTTTTTGTTACTTTCAGCTACTATAAGAAACTTAAAGATAAGATTTAAGTAACAAAAAAACTTTATTTTAGGTATTATTTTATTTACAGTATATACTCTGTTTAATTTGGTGCTTAAAAATGGCCGTCGAAATGTTGTCCGAGAGTGTTAGCGCGCACTGCTTCCTGATAAAAAAACCAATGATTTCCAAAACCTAAATTATAATTTGTTATTAAGTTATGATGAAAACCTTTGCGTATACAAAATTATAGAGTGGGCAAACATGAGACAGATAGGTTTTGAACCTTTCAAAGTTCGAGGTCGAATTGACAGTTGAAATAGTACCAAACTCCAAGCTGAAATGTGCAACTAAATCGTATATATTTTTGTAAATTTTGTTCACTGGCCTTTGTTAAATTCACTTGCAATGGCTCGACATAAGTTACAACATACAAACTGAGCAGAGCCCACGAAAGAGCTATCCATACCCATACAGTCATTCAGCTTCCTTGCTATTTAGAAATTGTTGCCCATTAGTTGAAGAAAAATTGCTATTATATGCGCTTGTTTGCACTCCTTTCCTAAAAAAAGGCGACAATATTAAGGCTAAATAGCAGAAAAATGAGACTCAATAATCCATGCAATTAAAAATATCTATCAAATTAACTTCAAAAATCATGATTTGAGGAATTATATCTATTCAGGAAACCCATAATTTTAATAGTGACAGGTCTTGGCAAGGTGAAAGCTGAAAGGAACCCTTAAGATGGGTGAACTACACAACTATATTGACTGAAGTTTTGGAAACATTTAACTAAATTTTGAAGGATTGATTGCAAACTGTGATTCAGTATCCTGGAATTTTACACTTCTGGAGAAATTGTGGCTCTGTTAGTGCCATTTCTTTCATTGTTTATATATTTTGCTTTTAAGCATTGCTCGCTTATAAAATCTTTCAATTCCTTAGGGCCTGTTTATATGATCCCCCCTAGATGGGACGGGACGTTTCATCCCGCCAAGACAGGATACTCGCCTAGTGTTTATATGGACAAAATACATTGCCGGGATGAAACCATTCGGTGCTTGACGTCATATTTTTGTTGCAATAAAGGCATTTACGCATGCCCAAAAGGGAAAAATTCATTCCGCCTAACCGGGATAAAGTGTTTATATGGGAATTTTTCATCCCGGCTGGGCGGGATGAAGTGTTTTTATATGGGAATTTTTTATCTAGCTTAGGCAGGATCCCGGCATCTGTTGCCGAAATCCAGTCTAGGCGAAATAAGTGGCGGGATCATATAAACACTCTTTAGCATTTGTATTACAAGCGGGATCTCGGTAAGCATCCCGTCCCACCTGGCCGGGATCATATAAACAGGCCCCTAATCTCATCCCATGATACTGAATCACAGTTTGTAAGGCCCCATTTACATGAGACCAGGATGAAACTAACCTGGAATGAAAATTGAAATTGCATGTCAACATGTTTACATGAGACCAGCATGAAAATCAAAGAATTTTCAATTTATTCCCCTTGCCAGGCAATTTTCTTTTTTAGATGACTTTTGTTAGCATGTGTTGTTCACTTGTTCCAATGTCAACATTCATTCCAGTCTGAATTCATACTGGTCTGAGTCAGTCGGCTTGGTCCAGCAGGCGGAATGACTTGAGACCTCATGTAAACATCTACTGTATTATATATAATATAATGACCAAAACGAAATGGTCCCGGTTAATTGACTTCGTTCCAGTCTCATGTGAACTGGACCTAATAAAATCCTTCAAAAGTTGGCTAAATTTTTCCAAAGCTTCAGTCAATATAGTTTTGTAGTACACCAATCCCAAGATCTGTCACTAAATTATGAGTTGATTGCCTGAATAGATATAGTTCCTCAAATCATGATTTTTGAAGTTAATTTGATATATATTTTTAATTGCATGGATTATTGGGTCATATTTCTCTGCTATTTAGCCTCAATATTTAGACTTTTTTTCAGAAAAGGAAGTGCAAACAAGCGCATACAATAGCAATTGTTCTTCAACTAATGGAGTAATGGGCAACAATTTCTAAATAGCAAGGAAGCTGAATGACTGTATGGGTATGGATAGCTCTTTCATGGGCTCTGCTCAGTTTGTATGTTGTAATTTATGTCGAGCCATTGCAAGTGAATTTAACAAAGCCAGCGAATAAAATTGACAAAAATATACACGATTTAGTTGCACATTTCAGCTTGGAGTTTGGTACTATTTCAACTGTCAATTCGACCTCGAACTTTGAAAGGTTCAAAACCTATCTGTCTCATGTTTGCTCACTCTATAATTTTGTATACGCAAAGGTTTTCATCATAGCTTAATAACAAATTATAATTTGGGTTTTGGAAATCATTGGTTTTTTATCAGGAAGCAGTGCGCGCTAACACTCTCGGACAACATTTCGACGGCCATTTTTAACCACCAAATTAAACAGAGTATATAAATAAAATAACACCCGAAATAAAGTTTTTTGTTACTTAAATCTTATCTTTAAGTTTCTTATA
>CACRXK020013856.1:0-13610 GCA_902702795.2 Paramuricea clavata
TTTTGCAATTGGTGGGATTAATTTCTGAATTATCTTATTATGTAAAGTAGATGAAAAAATACTTGATTTCATCTTTTTCAATTGGTGGGATTAATTTCTGAATTATCTTATTAAGTAAAGTAGATGAAAAAAACTTGATTTCATTTTTGCAATTGGTGGGATTAATTTCTGAATTCTCTTATTAAGTAAAGAAGATGAAAAAAACATGATTTCATCTTTTGCAATTGGTGGGATTAATTTCTGAATTCTCTTATTAAGCAAAGAAGATGAAAATAACTTGATTTCATCTTTTGCAATTGGTGGGATTAATTTCTGAATTCTCTTATTAAGTAAAGAAGATGAAAAAAACTTGATTTCATCTTTTGCAATTGGTGGGATTAATTTCTGAATTCTCTTATTAAGTAAAGAAGATGAAAAAATACTTGATTTCATCTTTTGCAATTGGTGGGATTAATTTCTGAATTTTCTTATTAAGTAAAGAAGATGAAAAAAAACTTGATTTCATCTTTTGCAATTGGTGGAATTAATTTCTGAATTCTCTTATTAAGTAAAGAAGATGAAAAAAAACTTGATTTCATCTTTTGCAATTGGTGGGATTAATTTCTGAATTCTCTTATTAAGTAAAGAAGATTAATTAAAATTGATTTCATCTTTTGCCATTGGTGGGATTAATTTATGAATTCTCTTATTAAGTAAAGAAGATGAAAAAAAACTTGATTTCATCTTTTGCAATTGGTGGGATTAATTTCTGAATTCTCTTATTAAGTAAAGAAGATGAAAAAAAACTTGATTTCATCTTTTGCAATTGGTGGGATTAATTTCTGAATTCTCTTATTAAGTAAAGAAGATGAAAAAACTTGATTTCATCTTTGCAATTGGTGGAATTAATTTCTGAATTCTCTTATTAAGTAAAGAAGATGAAAAAAAACTTGATTTCATCTTTTGCAATTGGTGGGATTAATTTCTGAATTCTCTAATTAAGTAAAGAAGATGAAAAAAAACTTGATTTCATATTTTGCAATTGGTCGGATTAATTTCTGAATTCTCTTATTAAGTAAAGAAGATGAAAAAAAACTTGATTTCATCTTTTGCAATTGGTGGGATTAATTTCTGAATTCTCTTAATAAGTAAAGAAGATGAAAAAAACATGATTTCATCTTTTGCAATTGGTGGGATTAATTTCTGAATTCTCTTATTAAGTAAAGAAGATGAAAAAAACTTGATTTCATATTTTGCAATTGGTGGGAATAATGTCTGAATTCTCTTATTAATTAAAGAAGATAAAAAAACTTGATTTCATCTTTTGCAATTGGTGGTATTAATTTCTGAATTCTCTTATTAAGTAAAGAAGATGAAAAAAACTTGATTTCATCTTTTGCAATTGGTGGGATTAATTTTTGAATTCTCTTATTAAGCAAAGAAGATGAAAAAAACTTGATTTCATCTTTTGCAATTGGTGGGATTAATGTCTGAATTCTCTTATTAAGTAAAGAAGATGAAAAAAACTTGATTTCATCTTTTGCAATTGGTGGGATTAATTTCTGAATTCTCTTATTAAGTAAAGAAGATGAAAAAAACTTGATTTCATCTTTTGCAATTGGTGGGATTAATGTCTGAATTCTCTTATTAAGTAAAGAAGATGAAAAAAAAAACTTGATTTCATCTTTTGCAATTGGTGGGATTAATTTCTGAATTCTCTTATTAAGTAAAGAAGATGAAAAAAACTTGATTTCATCTTTTGCAATTGGTGGGATTAATTTCTGAATTCTCTTATTAAGTAAAGAAGATGAAAAAACATTATTTCATCTTTTGCAATTGGTGGGATTAATTTCTGAATTCTCTTATTAAGTAAAGAAGATGAAAAAAACTTGATTTCATCTTTTGCAATTTGTAGGATTAATTTCTGAATTGTCTTATTAAGTAAAGAAGATGAAAAAAACTTGATTTCATCTTTTGCAATTGGTGGGATTAATTTCTGAATTCTCTTATTAAGTAAAGAATATGAAAAAAACTTGATTTCATCTTTTGCAATTGGTGGGATTAATTTCTGAATTCTGTTATTAAGTAAAGAAGATGAAAAATAACTTGATTTCATCTTTTGCAATTGGTGGGATTAATGTCTGAATTCTCTTATTAAGTAAATAAGATGAAAAAACTTGATTTCATCTTTTGCAATTTTTGGGATTAATTTCTGAATTCTCTTATTAAGTAAAGAAGATGAAAAAACTTGATTTCATATTTTGCAATTGGTGGGATTAATTTCTGAATTCTCTTATTAAATAAAGAAGATGAAAAGAAAACTTTATTTCATCTTTTGCAATTGGTGGGATTAATGTCTGAATTCTCTTATTAAGTAAAGAAGATGAAAAAAAACTTGATTTCATCTTTTGCAATTGGTGGGATTTATTTCTGAATTCTCTTATTGAGTAAAGAAGATGAAAAAAAACATGATTTCATCTTTTGCAATTGGTGGGATTAATTTCTGAATTCTCTTATTAAGTAAAGAAGATGAAAAAAACTTGATTTCATCTTTTGCAATTGGTGGGATTAATTTCTGAATTCTCTTATTAAGTAAAGAAGATGAAAAAACTTGATTTCATCTTTTGCAATTGGTGGGATTAATTTCTGAATTCTCTTATTAAGTAAAGAAGATGAAGAAAACTTGATTTCATCTTTTGCAATTGGTGGGATTAATTTCTGAATTCTCTTATTAAGTAAAGAAGATGAAAAAAAACTTGATTTCATCTTAGGCAATTGGTGGGATTAATTTCTGAATTCTCTTATTAAGTAAAGAAGATGAAAAATCTTGATTTCATCTTTTGCAATTGGTGGGATTAATGTCTGAATTCTCTTATTAAGTAAAGAATTTGAAAAAAACTTGATTTCATCTTTTCAATTGGTGGGATTAATTTCTGAATTCTCTTATTAATTAAAGAAGATGAAAAAAACTTGATTTCATCTTTTGCAATTGGTGGGATTAATTTCTGAATTCTCTTATTAAGTAAAGAAGATGAAAAAACATTATTTCATCTTTTGCAATTGGTGGGATTAATTTCTGAATTCTCTTATTAAGTAAAGAAGATGAAAAAAAACATGATTTCATCTTTTGCAATTGGTGGGATTAATATCTGAATTCTCTTATTAAGTAAAGAAGATGAAAAAAAACTTGATTTCATCTTTTGCAATTGGTGGGATTAATGTCTGAATTCTCTTATTATGTAAAGAAGATGAAAAAAAACTTGATTTCATCTTTTGCAATTGGTGGGATTAATTTCTGAATTCTCTTATTATGTAAAGAAGATGCAAAAAAACTTGATTTCATCTTTTGCAATTGGTGGGATTAATTTCTGAATTCTCTTATTAAGTAAAGAAGATGAAAAAATCTTGATTTCATCTTTTGCAATTGGTGGGATTAATTTCTGAATTCTCTTATTAAGTAAAGAAGATGAAAAAAACTTGATTTCATCTTTTGCAATTTTTGGGATTAATTTCTGAATTCTCTTATTAAGTAAAGAAGATGAAAAAACCTGATTTCATCTTTTGCAATTGGTGGGATTAATTTCTGAATTCTCTTATTAAGTAAAGAAGATGAAAAAAAACTTGAGTTCCTCTTTTGCAATTGGTGGGATTAATTTCTGAATTTTCTTATTAAGTAAAGAAGATGAAAAAAAACTTGATTTCATCTTTTGCAATTGGTGGGATTAATTTCTGAATTCTCTTAATAAGTAAAGAAGATGAAAAAAAACTTGATTTCATCTTTTGCAATTGGTGGGATTAATTTCTGAATTCTCTTATTAAGTAAAGAAGATGAAAAAAAACTTGATTTCATCTTTTGCAATTGGTGGGATTAATTTCTGAATTCTCTTATTATGTAAAGAAGATAAAAAAACTTGATTTCATCTTTTGCAATTGGTGGGATTAATTTCTGAATTCTCTTATTAAGTAAAGAAGATGAAAAAAAACTTGATTTCATCTTTTGCAATTGGTTGGATTAATTTCTGAATTCTCTTATTATGTATAGAAGATGAATAAAACTTGATTTCATCTTTTGCAATTGGTGGGATTAATTTCTGAATTCTCTTATTAAGTAAAGAAGATGAAAAAAAAACTTGATTTCATCTTTTGCAATTGGTGGGATTAATTTCTGAATTATCTTATTAAGTAAAAGAAGATGAAAAAAACTTGATTTCATCTTTTGCAATTGGTGGGGTTAATGTCTGAATTCACTTATTAAGTAAAGAAGATGAAAAAAAACTTGATTTCATCTTTTGCAATTGGTGGGATTAATTTCTGAATTCTCTTATTAAGTAAAGAAGATGAAAAAACTTGATTTCATCTTTTGCAATTGGTGAGATTAATTTCTGAATTCTCTTGTTAAGTAAATAAGATGAAAAAAACTTAATTTCATCTTTTGCAATTGGTGGGATTAATTTCTGAATTCTCTTATTAAGTAAAGAAGATGAAAAAAAACTTGATTTCATTTTTTGCAATTGGTGGGATTAATTTCTGAATTCTCTTATTAAGTAAAGAAGATGAAAAAAAACTTGATTTTATCTTTTGCAATTGGTGGGATTAATTTCTGAATTTTCTTATTAAGTAAAGAAGATGAAAAAAACTTGATTTCATCTTTTGCAATTGGTGGGATTAATGTCTGAATTCTCTTATTAAGTAAAGAAGATGAAAAAAAACTTGATTTCATCTTTTGCAATTGGTGGGATTAATGTCTGAATTCTCTTATTAAGTAAAGAAGATGAAAAAACTTGATTTCATCTTTTGCGATTTTTGGGATTAATTTCTGAATTCTCTTATTAAGGAAAGAAGATGAAAAAAACTTGATTTCATCTTTTGCAATTGGTGGGATTATTTTCTGAATTCTCTTATTAAGTAAAGAAGATGAAAAAAAACTTGATTTCATCTTTTGCAATTGGTGGGATTAATTTCTGAATTCTCTTGTTAAGTAAAGAAGATGAAAAACAACTTGATTTCATCTTTTGCAATTGGTGGGATTAATTTCTGAATTCTATTATTAAGTAAAGAAGATGAAAAAAAAATTGATTTCATCTTTTGCAATTGGTGGGATTAATTTCTGAATTCTCTTATTAAGTAAAGAATATGAAAAAAAACTTGATTTCATCTTTTGCAATTGGTGGGATTAATGTCTGAATTCTCTTATTAAGTAAAGAAGATGAAAAAAACTTGATTTCATCTTTTGCAATTGGTGGGATTAATTTCTGAATTCTCTTATTAAGTAAAGAAGATGAAAAAAACTTGATTTCATCTTTTGCAATTCGTGGGATTAATTTCAGAATTCTCTTATTAAGTAAAGAAGATGAAAAAAACTTGATTTCATCTTTTGCAAGTGGTGGGATTAATTTCTGAATTCTCTTATTAAGTAAAGAAGATGAAAAAAACTTGATTTCATCTTTTGCAATTGGTGGGATTAATTTCTGAATTCTCTTATTAAGTAAAGAAGATGAAAAAAAACATGATTTCATCTTTTGCAATTGGTGGGATTAATTTCTGAATTCTCTTATTAAGTAAAGAAGATGAAAAAAACTTGATTTCATCTTTTGCAATTGGTGGGATTAATTTCTGAATTCTCTTATTAAGTAAAGAAGATGAAAAAAAACTTGATTTCATGTTTTGCAATTGTTGGGATTAATTTCTGAATTCTCTTATTAAGTAAAGAAGATGAAAAAAAACTTGATTTCATCTTTTGCAATTGGTGAGATTAATTTCTGAATTCTCTTATTAAGTAAAGAAGATGAAAAAAAACTTGATTTCATCTTTTGCAATTGGTGGGATTAATTTCTGAATTCTCTTATTAAGTAAAGAAGATGAAAAACAACTTGATTTCATCTTTTGCAATTGGTGGGATTAATTTCTGAATTCTCTTATTAAGTAAAGAAGATGAAAAAAAACTTGATTTCATCTTTTGCAATTGGTGGTATTAATTTCTGAATTCTATAATTAAGTAAAGAAGATGATAAAAAACTTGATTTCATCTTTTGCAATTGGTGGGATTAATTTCTGAATTCTCTTTTTAAGTAAAGAAGATGAAAAAAACTTGATTTCATCTTTTGCAATTGGTGGGATTAATGTCTGAATTCTCTTATTATGTAAAGAAGATGAAAAAAACTTTATTTCATCTTTTGCAATTGGTGGGATTAATTTCTGAATTCTCTTATTAAGTAAAAAAGATGAAAAAAAACTTGATTTCATCTTTTGCAATTGGTGGGATTAATTTCTGAATTTTCTTATTAAGTAAAGAAGATGAAAAAAAACTTGATTTCATCTTTTGCAATTGGTGGGATTAATTTCTCAATTCTCTTATTAAGTAAAGAAGATGAAAAAAAACTTGATTTCATCTTTTGTAATTGGTGGGATTAATTTCTGAATTCTCTTATTAAGTAAAGAAGATGAAAAAAAACTTGATTTCATCTTTTGCAATTGGTGGGATTAATTTCTGAATTCTCTTATTAAGTAAAGAAGATGAAAAAAAACATGATTTCATCTTTTGCAATTGGTGGGATTAATTTCTGAATTCTCTTATTATGTAAAGAAGATGAAAAAAAACTTGATTTCATCTTTGGCAATTGGTGGGATTAATTTCTGAATTCTCTTATTAAGTAAAGAAGATGAAAAAAAACTTGATTTCATCTTTTGCAATTGGTGGGATTAATATCTGAATTCTCTTATAAAGTAAAGAAGATGAAAAAAAAATTGTTTTCATCTTTTGCAATTGGTGGGATTAATGTCTGAATTCTCTTATTAAGTAAAGAAGATGAAAAAAAACTTGATTTCATCTTTTGCAATTGGTGGGATTAATTTCTGAATTCTCTTATTAAGTAAAGAAGATTAATTAAAATTGATTTCATCTTTTGCCATTGGTGGGATTAATTTCTGAATTCTCTTATTAAGTAAAGAAGATGAAAAAAAACTTGATTTCATCTTTTGCAATTGGTGGGATTAATTTCTGAATTCTCTTATTAAGTAAAGAAGATGAAAAAAATTGATTTCATCTTTTGCAATTGGTGGTATTAATTTCTGAATTCTCTAATTAAGTAAAGAAGATGAAAAAAAACCTGATTTCATCTTTTGCAATTGGTGGGATTAATTTCTGAATTCTCTTATTTAGTAAAGAAGATGAAAAAAAACTTGATTTCATCTTTTGCAATTGGTGGGAATAATTTCTGAATTCTATTATTAAGTAAAGAAGATGAAAAAAAACTTGATTTCATCTTTTGCAATTGGTGGGATTAATTTCTGAATTCTCTTATTAAGTAAAGAAGATGAAAAAAAAATTGATTTCATCTTTTGCAATTGGTGGGATTAATTTCTGAATTCTCTTATTAAGTAAAGAAGATGAAAAAAAACTTGATTTCATCTTTTCAATTGGTGGGATTAATTTCTGAATTCTCTTATTACGTAAAGAAGATGAAAAAAACTTGATTTCATCTTTTGCAATTGGTGGGATTAATTTCTGAATTCTCTTATTAAGTAAAGAAGACGAAAAAAAACGTGATTTCATCTTTTGCAATTGGTGGGATTAATTTCTGAATTCTCTTATTAAGTAAAGAAGATGAAAAAAAACTTGATTTCATATTTTGCAATTGGTGGGATTAATTTCTGAATTCTCTTATTAAGTAAAGAAGATGAAAAAAACTTGATTTCATCTTTTGCAATTGGTGGGATTAATTTTTGAATTCTCTAATTAAGTAAAGAAGATGAAAAAAACTTGATTTCATCTTTTGCAATTGGTGGGATTAATTTCTGAATTCTCTTATTAAGTAAAGAAGATGAAAAAACTTGATTTCATCTTTTGCAATTGGTGGGATTAATTTCTGAATTCTCTTATTAAGTAAAGAAGATGAAAAAAAACTTGATTTCATCTTTTGCAATTGGTGGGATTAATGTCTGAATTCTCTTATTAAGTAAAGAAGATGAAAAAATTGATTTCATCTTTTGCAATTGGTGGGATTAATGTCTGAATTCTCTTATTAAGTAAAGAAGATGAAAAAAACTTGATTTCATCTTTTGCAATTGGTGGGATTAATGTCTGAATTCTCTTATTAAGTAAAGACGATGAAAAATCTTGATTTCATCTTTTGTAATAGGTGGGATTAATTTCTGAATTCTCTTATTAAGTAAAGAAGATGAAAAAAAACTTGATTTCATCTTTTGCAATTGGTGCGATTAATTTCTGAATTCTCTTATTAAGCAAAGAAGATGAAAAAAAACTTGATTTCATCTTTTGCAATTGGTGGGATTAATTTCTGAATTCTCTTATTAAGTAAAGAAGATGAAAAAAATCTTGATTTCATCTATTGCAATTGGTGGGATTAATGTCTGAATTCTCTTATTATGTAAAGAAGATGAAAAAAAACTTGAATTCATCTTTTGCAATTGGTGGGATTAATTTCTGAATTCTCTTATTATGTAAAGAAGATGAAAAAAAACTTGATTTCATCTTTTGCAATTGGTGGGATTAATGTCTGAATTCTCTTATTAAGTAAAGAAGATGAAAAAAAACTTGATTTCATCTTTTGCAATTGGTGGGATTAATTTCTGAATTCTCTTATTAAGTAAAGAAGATGAAAAAAAATTGATTTCATATTTTGCAATAGGTGGGATTAATTTCAGAATTCTCTTATTAAGTAAAGAAGATGAAAAAAAACTTGATTTCATCTTTTGCAATTGGTGGGATTAATGTCTGAATTCTCTTATTAAGTAAATAAGATGAAAAAAAACTTGATTTCATCTTTGCAATTGGTGGGATTAATTTCTGAATTTTCTTATTAAGTAAAGAAGATGAAAAAAAACTTGATTTCATCTTTGCAATTGGTGGGATCAATTTCTGAATTCTATTATTAAGTAAAGAAGATGAAAAAAACTTGATTTCATCTTTTGCAATTGGTGGGATTAATTTCTGAATTCTCTTATTAAGTAAAGAAGATGAAAAAAACTTTGATTTCATCTTTTGCAATTGGTGGGATTAATTTCTGAATTCTCTTATTAAGTAAAGAAGATGAAAAAAACTTGATTTCATCTTTTGCAATTGGTGGGATTAATTTCTGAATTCTCTTATTATGTAAAGAAGATGAAAGAAAACTTGATTTCATCTTTTGCAATTGGTGGGATTAATTTCTGAATTCTCTTATTAAGTAAAGAAGATGAAAACCTTGATTTCATCTTTTGCAATTGGTGGGATTAATTTCTGAATTCTCTTATTAAGTAAAGAAGATGAAAAAAAACTTGATTTCATCTTTTGCAATTGGTGGGATTAATTTCTGAATTCTCTTATTAAGTAAAGAAGATGAAACAAACTTGATTTCATCTTTTGCAATTGGTGGGATTAATTTCTGAATTCTCTTATTAAGTAAAGAAGATGAAAAAAAACTTGATTTCATCTTTTGCAATTGGTGGGATTAATTTCTGAATTCTCTTATTAAGTAAAGAAGATGAAAAAATACTTGATTTCATCTTTTGCAATTGGTGGGATTAATTTCTGAATTCTCTTATTAAGTAAAGAAGATGAAAATAACTTGATTTCATCTTTTGCAATTAGTGGGATTAATTTCTGAATTCTCTTATTAAGTAAAGAAGATGAAAAAAAACTTGATTTCATCTTTTGCAATTGGTGGGATTAATTTCTGAATTCTCTTATTAAGTAAAGAAGAAGAAAAAACTTGATTTCATCTTTTGCAATTGGTGGGATTAATTTCTGAATTATCTTATTAAGTAAAGAAGATGAAAAAAAACTTGATTTCATCTTTTGCAATTTGTGGGATTAATTTCTGAATTCTCTTATTAAGTAAAGAAGATGAAAAATCTTGATTTCATCTTTTGCAATTGGTGGGATTAATTTCTGAATTCTCTTATTAAGTAAAGAATATGAAAAAACCTTGATTTCATCTTTTGCAATTGGTGGGATTAATTTCTGAATTCTCTTATTAAGTAAAGAAGATGAAAAAAAACTTGATTTCATCTTTTGCAATTGGTGGGATTAATTTCTGAATTCTCTTATTAAGTAAAGAATAAGGAAAAAAACCTGATTTCATCTTTTGCAATTGGTGGGATTAATTTCTGAATTCTCTTATTAAGTAAAGAGATGAAAAAAAACTTGATTTCATCTTTTGCAATTGGTGGGATTAATGTCTGAATTCTCTTATTAAGTAAAGAAGATGAAAAAAAACTTGATTTCATCTTTTGCAATTGGTGGGATTAATGTCTGAATTCTCTTATTATGTAAAGAAGATGAAAAAAAACTTGATTTCATCTTTTGCAATTGGTGGGATTAATTTCTGAATTCTCTTATTATGTAAAGAAGATGAAAAAAACTTGATTTCATCTTTTCCAATTGGTCGGATTAATTTCTGAATTCTCTTATTAAGTAAAGAAGTTGAAAAAAAACTTGAATTTATCTTTTGCAATTGGTGGGATTAATTTCTGAATTCTCTATTTAAGTAAAGAAGATGAAAAAAAACTTGATTTCATCTTTTGCAATTGGTGGGATTAATTTTTGAATTCTATTATTAAGTAAAGAAGATGAAAAAAACTTGATTTCATATTTTGCAATTGGTGGGATTATTTTCTGAATTCTCTTATTAAGTAAAGAAGATGAAAAAAACTTGATTTCATCTTTTGCAATTGGTGGGATTAATTTCTGAATTCTCTTATTAAGTAAGAAGATGAAAAAATACTTGATTTCACCTTTTGCAATTGGTGGGATTAATTTCTGAATTCTCTTATTAAGTAAAGAAGATGAAAAAAAATTGATTTCATCTTTTGCAATTGGTGGGATTAATGTCTGAATTCTATTATTAAGTAAAGAAGATGAAAAAAACTTGATTTCATCTTTTGCAATTTTTGGGATTAATTTCTGAATTCTCTTATTAAGTAAAGAAGATGAAAAAAACTTGATTTCATCTTTTGCAATTGGTGGGATTAATTACTGAATTCTCTTATTATGTAAAGAAGATGAAAAAAAACTTGATTTCATCTTTTGCAATTGGTGGGATTAATTTCTGAATTCTCTTATTAAGTAAAGAAGATGAAAAAAAACTTGATTTCATATTTGCAATTGGTGGGATTAATTTCTGAATTATCTTATTAAGTAAAGAAGATGAAAAAAACATGATTTCATCTTTTGCAATTGGTGGGATTAATTTTTGAATTCTCTTATTAAGTAAGGAAGATGAAAAAAATCTTGATTTCATCTTTTGCAATTGGTGGGATTAATTTCTGAATTCTCTTATTAAGTAAAGAAGATGAAAAAAACTTGATTTCATCTTTTGCAATTGGTGGGATTAATTTCTGAATTCTCTTATTAAGTAAAGAAGATGAAAAAAACTTGATTTCATCTTTTGCAATTGGTGGGATTAATGTCTGAATTCTCTTATTAAGTAAAGACGATGAAAAAAACTTGATTTCATCTTTTGCAATTGGTGGGATTAATTTCTGAATTATCTTATTATGTAAAGAAGATGAAAAAAAACTTGATTTCATCTTTTGCAATTGGTGGGATTAATGTCTGAATTCTCTTATTAAGTAAAGAAGATGAAAAAAAACTTGATTTCATCTTTTGCAATTGGTGGGATTAATTTCTGAATACTCTTATTAAGTAAAGAAGATGAAAAAAACATGATTTCATCTTTTGCAATTGGTGGGATTAATTTCTGAATTCTCTTATTAAGTAAAGAAGATGAAAATAACTTGATTTTATCTTTTGCAATTGGTGGGATTAATTTCTGAATTCTCTTATTAAGTAAAGAAGATGAAAAAAAACTTGATTTCATCTTTTGCAATTGGTGGGATTAATTTCTGCATTCTCTTATTAAGTAAAGAAGATGAAAAAAAACTTGATTTCATCTTTTGCAATTGGTGGGATTAATTTCTGAATTCTCTTATTAAGTAAAGGAGATGAAAAAAAACTTGATTTCATCTTTTGCAATTGGTGGGATTAATTTCTGAATTCTCTTATTAAGTAAAGAAGATGAAAAAAAACTTGATTTCATCTTTGGCAATTTTTGGGATTAATTTCTGAATTCTCTTATTAAGTAAAGAAGATGAAAAAAAACTTGATTTCATCTTTTGCAATTGGTGGGATTAATTTCTGAATTCTCTTATTAAGTAAAGAAGATGAAAAAAAACTTGATTTCATCTTTTGCAATTGTTGGGATTAATTTCTGAATTCTCTTATTAAGTAAAGAAGATGAAAAAACTTGATTTTATCTTTTGCAATTGGTGGGATTAATTTCTGAATTCTCTTATTAAGTAAAGAAGATGAAAAAAAACTTGATTTCATCTTTTGCAATTGGTGGGATTAATGTCTGAATTCTCTTATTAAGTAAAGAAGATGAAAAAAAACTTGATTTCATCTTTTGCAATTGGTGGGATTAATGTCTGAATTCTCTTATTAAGTAAAGAAGATGAAAAAAAACTTGATTTCATCTTTTGCAATTGGTGGGATTAATTTCTGAATTCTCTTATTAAGTAAAGAAGATGAAAAAAAATTGATTTCATCTTTTGCAATTGGTGGGATTAATTTCTGAATTCTCTTATTAAGTAAAGAAGATTAAAAAAAACTTGATATCATCTTTTGCAATTGGTGGGATTAATTTCTGAATTCTCTTATTAAGTAAAGAAGATGAAAAAAACTTGATTTCATCTTTTGCAATTGGTGGGATTAATTTCTGAATTCTCTTATTAATTAAAGAAGATGAAAAAAAACTTGATTTCATCTTTTGCAATTGGTGGGATTAATTTCTGAATTCTCTTATTAAGTAAAGAAGATGAAAAAAAACTTGATTTCATCTTTTGCAATTGGTGGGATTAATTTCTGAATTCTCTTTTTAAGTAAAGAAGATGAAAAAAAACTTGATTTCATCTTTTGCTCTTGGTGGCATTAATTTCTGAATTCTCTTATTAAGTAAAGAAGATGAAAAAAAATTGATTTCATCTTTTGCAATTGGTGAGATTAATGTCTGAATTCTCTTATTAAGTAAAGAAGATGAAAAAAACTTGATTTCATCTTTTGCAATTGGTGGGATTAATTTCTGAATTCTCTTATTATGTAAAGAAGATGAAAAAAACCTGATTTCATCTTTTGCAATTGGTGGGATTAATTTCTGAATTCTCTTATTAAGTAAAGAAGATGAAAAAAAATTGACTTCATCTTTTGCAATTGGTGGGATTAATTTCTGAATTCTCTTATTAAGTAAAGAAGATGAAAAAAAACATGATTTCATCTTTTGCAATTGGTGGGATTAATTTCTGAATTCTCTTATTAAGTAAAGAAGATGAAAAAAAACTTGATTTCATCTTTTGCAATTGGTGGGATTAATTTTTGAATTCTCTTATTAAGTAAAGAAAATGAAAAAAACTTGATTTCATCTTTTGCAATTGGTGGGATTAATTTCTGAATTCTCTTATTAAGTAAAGAAGATGAAAAAAAACTTCATTTTATCTTTTGCAATTGATGGGATTAATGTCTGAATTCTCTTATTAAGTAAAGAAGATGAAAACAACTTGATTTCATCTTTTGCAATTGGTGGGATTATTGTCTGAATTCTCTTATTAAGTAAAGAAGATGAAAAAAACTTGATTTC
>CACRXK020013857.1:0-13610 GCA_902702795.2 Paramuricea clavata
CAATTGCATTTTGCCATTGAAAAATCATATTGATACATTGCCATTTCCAAAAAGAAAAATTACTTCATTATTAATAGTGCTACCTGTGTCAAATGCGCCATTTGTCCAGGACGGATAAGAGATGTGCCATCTCACCTTAACATTACATGTAGCAATTAATCTACTTTGAAAGGAATACAGTATCTAACAAGGGAAGCCATTGAGCAAGTGCCCTTTAACTATATAATTACTCACTGGTGAAGTCCAATTGCATTTTGCCATTGAAAAATCATATTGATACATTGCCATTTCAAAAAAGAAAAATTACTTCATTATTAATAGTGCTACCTGTGTCAAATGCGCCATTTGTCCAGGAGGGTTAAGAGATGTGCCATCTCACCTTAACACTACATGTAGCAATTAATCTACTTTGAAAGGAATACAGTATCTAACAAGGAAAACCATTGAGCAAGTGCCCTTTAACTATATAATTACTCACTGGTGAAGTCCAATTGCATTTTGCCATTGAAAAATCATAACGATACATTGCCATTTCAAGAAAAAAAAATTACTTCATTATAGTGTTACTTGTGTCAAATGCACCATTTGTCCAGGAGGGTTAAGAGATGTGCCATCTCACCTTAACACTACATGTAGCAATTAATCTACTTTGAAAGGAATATAGTATCTAACAGGGAAACCATTGAGCAAGTGCCCTTTAACTATATAATTAATCACTGGTGAAGTCCAATTGCATTTTGCCATTGAAAAATCATAACGATACATGGCCATTTCAAGAAAGAAAAATTACTTCATTATAGTGTTACCTGTGTCAAATGTGCCATTTGTCCAGGACGGGTAAGAGATGTGCCATCTCACCTTAACACTACATGTAGCAATTAATCTACTTTGAAAGGAATACAGTATCTAACAGGGAAGCCATTGAGCAAGTGCCCTTTAACTATATAATTAATCACTGGTGAAGTCCAATTGCATTTTGCCATTAAAAAATCATAACGATACATGGCCATTTCAAGAAAGAAAAATTACTTCATTATAGTGTTACCTGTGTCAAATGAGCCATTTTTCCAGGACGGTTAAGAGATGTGCCATCTCACCTTAACACTACATGTAGCAATTAATCTACTTTGAAAGGAATACAGTATCTAACAGGGAAGCCATTGAGCAAGTGCCCTTTAACTATATAATCAATCACTGGTGAAGTCCAATTGCATTTTGCCATTGAAAAATCATGACGATACATGGCCATTTCAAGAAAGAAAATTACTTCATTATAGTGTTACCTGTGTCAAATGCGCCATTTGTCCAGGACGGATAAGAGATGCGCCATCTCACCTTAACACTACATGTAGCGATTAATCTACTTTGAAAGGAATACAGTATCTAACAGGGAAGCCATTGAGCAAGTGCCCTTTAACTATATAATCAATCACTGGTGAAATCCAATTGCATTTTGCCATTGAAAAATCATGACAATACATGGCCATTTCAAGAAAGAAAAATTACTTCATTATAGTGTTACCTGTGTCAAATGCGCTATTTGTCCAGGACGGATAAGAGATGCGCCATCTCACCTTAACACTACATGTACAGTTAGTAGCAATTATTCTACTTCAAAATGAGATTCTATCAGGTGTGGCAATAAGCAATTTATTAAGTTTACTTTATCTTTTGACATACCCTGGGTGCCAGAGCCTCTTGTGATAGAAGTGAGACGACGAGGAGGCTCTGGTCACACGAGCATCCAGTCTCACTTTGGTGAGTTCAATATTTGAACTCTGTTTGTGATTGGTCTAAATTTATGCGAGTCTTTTCATTGGTTAACCGACGCTCATCGGCCAACCAATGAAAAGACTCACATAAATTCAGACCAATCACAAACAGAGTTCAAATATTGAACTCACCAAAGTGACGCTGGATACTCATGTGACCAGAGCCTCCTCGTCGTCTCACCTCTATGACAAGAGGCTCTGGCACCCAGGGTACTTTTGACATGGTTGAGAAATAGAATTATGTTTGGCAATTTTATAATGTGAACATTATATAATAATCAATATTTTTGCTCTTAAATATTAATACTCAGGACTCCCCCTGTCTGAGCTGGTGCTTTATGAATATTTTTTGCCAACTCTAATTTCTAATTTTATATTTGATTTTTAACCATTAAACCTGCAATGTTTCCAAATATACAGTACCTTATTTTATTGTTTTATTCTGTCTCATGCCAGACAATTTTGATTTTATTTGCCACGGGATCTTATGCCAGGTAATATTACCTATCAATGGCCAATGGGAGCCAGGTCCAGCTGTGTAGTGTATACTGTATATCATCTTACACAGAGTATTAATAAAAGCAATTCCACCGTTCAGTATTAATCAATATAAAAACATTACCGTTTGCCATTGAAATTTAATAAAATATTGTTGTCTGTGTTCTTGTGCATATTAATTTGAATAGAATGCACAAAATCCTCTATTCCTATATGTATATGATATAGTCGTTTCGCCCCCAAGTCGATTCGCCCCAAGTCGTTTCGCCCCCAAGTCGATTCGCCCCAAGTCGTTTCGCCCCCAAAATAACAAAAGGTAAACTAAGTAAAATTATTTATTTTCCGTATCGTTTTACAGCATGGACATGCTTGAAAAATGCTTTTTAACAGACAACTACAGATTTTAGTTAAATCGTCCTTAAATTGTAAAGTATTCCTAAAAAAATACCTGTGGACTGTGGTTGCGGTTTCATATCGTGAATATTTTGTTCATGGTTTTGGCGCTTTGCAGTAGAGTCCCGACATGCGACTCTAAAGATGCGTAGTTCCTATATACGAATTTACACAATTTGGCTCAATAAATATTAGTGTGACACTAGCGGCTAAATCGAGCACAGGCGGCCCAATCTCGCAAGGGTCAGTATAGACTTATAGTATAAATGTATATTATATTAATGTATATAATAGTAAAAATATGTCGTAAAATATAAAATTTAAAATGAAATTGACTTGCCTATTTGATAGTGTGTGTTCTCCTTTTATTCCTCCTTTGTTGGACTAATATTTTCCAAGACTTTGTACTCGATGTTACTAGTATACATGAAACATGATAAAGGCTAACGATTCCCGATAGTCGATACGACGGCACGGCACTTCGAATCGAAAATTTTCACACTCAAATCGCTTTATTCTCCAAACGAATTCGCCAGCATGTACAACAAATGCCGTTCTTCGAAAATACAGAGGTACTTCGGTGAGATGCACAAGTTTTGGACCATATTTTAACAGTGGAAATCAAAACCCATTTTATATTGAACTTACCCGGACCGAAAATTACTACGGCGAACGTCTGCGCAACCAGGCCTCCTTTACCGGTTGGATTTACAGGGGGGGGAGCAGATATTTCCGGTAACAGCCAGCCAATCGCGGCCGCGTAGCGACTGTTTACATTATGTGAAATTTGATATTCAAAATAAAAACTCCTTCGATCGGATACTGTATAAAACTCGAGATGTTGTCGAAGAAAAGAAAATTAAACGATGGAGATTGAAGAAATTTAAGGAAAAAGTAATATACCGCGGGTCTTTGTTGGAAAATATGGTAGAATATGATACTTTAATTCGAAATATTATCGTGAATATATTAGTGGCATCCTCCCCCCCCCCTGTAAATCCAACGGTAAAGGAGGCCTGGTTGCGCAGACGTTCGCCGTAGTAATTTTCGGTCCGGGTAAGTTCAATATAAAATGGGTTTTGACTTCCATTGTTAAAATATGTTCCAAAACTTGTACATCTCGCCGAAGTATCTCTGTATTTTCGAAGAACGGCATTTGTTGTACATGCTGGCGAATTTTTTTTGAGAATAAAGCGATTTGAGTGTGAGAATTTTCGATTCGAAGTGCCGTGCCGTCGTATCGACGATCGGGAATCGTTAGCCTTTATCATGTTTCATGTATACTAGTAACATCGAGTACAAAGTCTCGGAAAATATTAGTCCAACAAAGGAGGAATAAAAGGAGAACACACACTATTTATTTATTTAATGAATTTATTGAGCAATCTACATACGTACTATATCAGGTACAAAGATAAAAACTTGACAAACGAAAGACAAAACACACGTCACAAATCACAAATTAGTAGATACGCTCAAACGGAAAAGCATAAACGGGACACTAAAAGTCCCATGCGAGGTGCTCCCCGTAATTAGTTTTGATATAGTTAATTAATTACACACACACACACACACACACACACACACACATATATATATTACTTGTGGTATTAAGTCCTATGGCAAGGACAGTCACGATTTAATGACCACGTACAAGACATGTCTACGTCATAAACATTACTAATTATTGTATAGTATATCTACGTTTAAGATAGTGTTTAAAAGAGTTTGGATTACGGAAAATGTCAGGTGAGATTTCTTGGCACACTGTGTTCCAAATCTTTACAAGACGATTGTAGTATGAAGACTGGAAAGTATTAGTTTTACAGAGTTTACTTTGAAGGATATATCTTGACATATGGCTCAGTCTAGTACGACCATGGCCCACAAACGACACATAGTTATCGATATTGACGTCAATGTAACTAAACAATGATTTGAAGAAATACACCAAGGCAAGTCAATTTCATTTTAAAATTTATATTTCACGACATATTTTTACTATTATATACATTAATATAATATACATTTATACTACAGTATAAGTCTATACTGACCCTTGCGAGATTGGGCCGCCTGTGAATCGAGGAATGCACATTTGCCCGATGCCATCCTTGGATGCCATCTTGAATTCCGCGCGATGACCTGGGTCTCACTTATGATGTCATAGTATGTATCATGAATGATGTAATCTAAACAAACGTATTCGCGGGAAAATGAAAATATTGGATTCTGATTGGATAATTGTCGCTCGCACATGCCTAAATACTAAATTGTTATTTTTTATAAATAAAGTTAGTTTACAGCAGCAAAAATCACAATAAATACACTTTGGTTGCTTTTAAATCATAAATAATCATTATTAATGACTTGTTTTAGCATTTGATTTTATATAAAGGAAAATAAACCGATCGAAAATACAAAATAACAGCATTTCGCGTATCGACATTTTTCACAGTGATTTGTATGCATTTATAGGGACCATTCATTATTTATGACCGGGGGTGGGCTGGCAACATTCAATTAACAACTAAACAAAATGTCCTGCGCCACCCCCTGCATCACAAAAAAATTCAATGACCCCCTTCACATGAATTCTAAAAAATAGTAACCCCCCCCACACACACACACACACCGACAATATAAATGTACAGTACTGTATAGAAATGAGCTCTTTAAACTTGTTGTAAAAGGCATCAGATCTTTCATTTACTTGTGCTTTCAACAATTAATATGTATACCTATTTAACCCATTTAGCTGCAGAGTTTCCTGTTGACGAGTAAAATCATCTGGCGTTAAACAAGTACTGGGGTGCAATGGGTTACAAAAATAAGTACTGGGGTGCAATGGTTAACTAGAGACATTGTCAGATTTTTTGATCAACCCATTAAGCGCATGCAGAGTGCTGAAGAGGCTAAAGCTGGGGGTCATACCATTTCCCAGTGACTAATAATTTATTTTTTTTTGGGGGGGGGGGCAAAATGGGGGGGGGGAATAATTAGGGGGCATCCCCCCCCTTAAGTTAAGGTTTAATTTAAGATAAGGTTTATACTCCTGCCCCTATATGTGACATAAAGTGTTCACCCCTGCCCCTATATGTAACACGACTCATACTGGAATTAACCTGAAAATATTACGTCACTACGATGAAAGCAACAAGTATTTCGATACCTTTTTGGGCATATTTTTTCTACTTTGATGGCGTAACTATTGTTTTTTTTTGCATTATTATGACGTAATTATTTGGGAAGCCGTTCAAGCCGACATTTGGTAAATTTTTCTCTTAATTTAGTAAATTTTTGAGCAAAATTTTGGTAATGACTGCTGAAAAAATCTGGTCACACTATTGGTCACACTGTAACCCAATCAGAACATTAGTTATTTGAATAACTAAATTATATAAGTTATTTTTAAAAGTTCTCGACAATTAAGAGATGCCTGCGGAGGAGGCTAGATAATGATATTATTTGGACTTTTTGGACTTGGGAAGCCATTCAAATATGACAATGATAAATATTTCCTTGGTTTGTTTTCAATATAAATAACTAATAAAATGAACAAGTATGGCCATAAGATGGTTGAGATATGTGATGGATTGAAAACAGAAACTGGGAAACAGTTTCGAAGCAGATTTTGGCATGCAAAGCATGACGGTTGACAATCAATCGGTTGTGGTTATACTGTACATTTGAATCCTACTCATATTCCTACTGAAGTATAGATCTGGACAAGGCACTTTTGAAATTAGACCATGTTCATGGTAAGTATTCCATAAATCACGATTTTATAATACAGTAATGTACTTTATACTTGGCAAATTAAGTACTGTATACATTGAATTTGTCATTACGGATGTCAAATGTATTACTAAACAACAGTGTTCTAGCGATTTATGGCCTTTGAAAATCAAGCGAAATTGTATTGTTGACAAATCGCTCACAGTACGTAAAAGGATATTTGCTGGCTGACAGACAGACAAATCACTCGCAATACGTTTGTCTTTGTATTTGTAATGCCTAATGGCGCAATACGGATAAAAATACCACTGTTCGATTCAGCGTAAGAAATTGTACTTATGGATGTCAAATTTTTACTAAACAACAGTATTCTAGCGATTTATGTAAATTGTGGCCTTTGTCTTTGAAAGCCAAGCGAAATGGTATTGACTATTGTTAAAATTATTCAACTAATTATAAAAAATGCAGTACGTTTGATCCTTGATAACTTTGGTATCGTTGGTTTTCTCTTTTTCGGCCGCATACCAGTAGATTCGTCTCACCTCTCTCTTCATTTTGATAGTCATATTTTTATATCGAACGTTTTAAAGCGCAGTTTAATCAGGATACAAGGAGAGAGCCTCAGAGAGCATGCAAATGTTAGAATAAAAAGATTCACTTAAACGTCATAATAAAGTACTAATAGTGTACATTTATCTTGTGTAGTCCAAATTTCGTCCTATGCTATTCAAAATAAACTTGATATTCTATCTCTCTGAAAAGGACAAAGTTCCGGTTCCGGCCATGGTTTTTTATTAGTTCCGGCCGGAACCGGAACTCTCACAAATCAGGGTTCCGACCGGAACCGAGTTCCAGTGCACCCCTAACATTGGCAAGTGTAAACAACAAGTGACAGAACTTTTGCTGATCATATGATTACAATAAAGTTTTGAAACTTCATGGTTTGACAAGTGACAGCTGACAGTTTACTAAATAGCCGGCTGTTGGCTGTATAGACACTTCAAATATTGTTTGCATGACATTTTTATTTCTTGACTGCATGCATAATTATGTTACAAACATAATCACATTTATATAAAATTAGTTACATTTTATCGGCCGGGGGGGGGGGAGGGCAGTTGTCCTTGCTGCCCTCCGCTAAAGTCTTATTTGCTATTATATTTATTATAATAATAAGTGATGAAATATTTCAATTGTCCCATGTCATCTTCATTATTCAGTTCTTTTCAAGGAAATACAAAATGTGAATCAAGTTTTTTTCGCAGATACATGTACGCTTTGCGTACCTATTTTTCAAAATGTTCGGGTTTTACTCGCAATTGCGTACATTGCGCAATAATTGGCCAATAAGAAGCTCCTGTGGCCGGGATGACGTCAAACTCACGCGTGTAGATGCAATTTGACCTTGCGAATCCATTTCTGGCCTTTCCAGGGTCATACGATACAAGCGTCGCATTGTTTTGACGGTTTTCAGTCGTATTTCCGGTTGGGATTAACTCACTTCGAGCTCACAGTCGGACAAGAAATGGAAATATACTGATAAAAGTTACAGATTTGAAGATACAGGCTTGCAAATAACACTTTAGATAGTGTTTTTAATGGGGATTCTAACAAGACTATTACAAAGACGATATGTTCGAAGGGGCCGAAGTTATTTTCGGCGAAAGGTATGGCTAGTCTATATTTTGTTCAGACAATTGCGTAATTTGATACAATATGATCGTGTTTGACTTTCAAAGGCCCATAAATCGCTACAATGTTGATAATGACTAAAAGTATACGGAAGAATTAGTTAAAAATTACGGGAACGTATTTTAATAAAATATAAAACAACGGTAACTCCGAAAATAAACATTTTAATAATACTCTAGCTTTCGACTAAGATTCATGCAGTCATCATCAGGAATGATGCTAGGTTACATTACATCGATATATATATATATATATATATATATATATATATATATATATATATATATATATATATATATATATATGTATATATATAGAATTAGGTTTCGTTGTTTACAAAAACATTTGGCAGAGTGCTCAATGGATATCCAGAGCATAATTAAATAAGTGCAACGACTCAACAAATTCCACTAGGCATGCCTAGTGGAATTTGTTGAGTCGTTGCACTTATTTTATATATATATATATATATATATATATATATATATATATATATATATATATATATATATATATATATATATATATATATATATATATATATATATATATATATATATATATATATATATATATATATATATATATATATATTTATCAATACCGTAGTGGAGCTAATAAGATTAGAAGACAAACTTGAATTACTTCAACTTTATTTCACTACAAATTTGTCTCGTATGACGAGAGACTGACACTGTAATATTACAGTGATAATATTACAGTGTCATATTACAGTGTTATTTGTAATCTATTTATTGCTCAACAGGAATTTGTTCCGGTCTCTACATTTCTACAATCTGATTTTGGATACTATAGCAACGGTTCAGGGAAAATGAAATCTTAAATAAGTACATTTAATGTCTATTTTGACTAATTATATCGCTTTTCAATGTTCATTAATTAACCTGAATATAGCCTTAATTTCAGGTCATAGTCACTCGTGTATTGTTAAAAATTGACGATAGATTGAGGAACAATTTTTATTAACAATTTAAAGGTCAAAATGGATATTCGTCTGCTGATGCGTCGCTAAATAAGTTTTAAAAATTAATGAAACCTGGTTTATTTAACATTAATGTCATTAAGGTATACGCTCTGGATTGTAATCTATCTTGTTCGCAATATGTGTTACTGGTCATCACTGCCCTCGTTATTAAGGTACCCGCCTTCACATTTGCAGAGGGCTGTGCATTCGACACGAGATCGTTTGCATTTGAACCTTCCTTAATTGGCATGCCTTGTGGCCAATGGAGTGCAATAGAATGGCGCATGCCACTGAAGCATCTGTGAGTGTGGTCCATAAAGGTGCATCTTTATGTCAGCCAATGGTTCCATCTTTATGTCAGCCCGACTCAAAAAATTGGGGATTTCTTGCTGGATGGAGGTGGCCTTATCCCAGTAGAAACTGGCCTGCAATAATCCTCGTTTCACATGCTGGAATAGAGCCGCTTGGGTAGGTTGGAGGTTTTCCAATGATCTGCTTCCATTGGTGAAGAGACGATGCCTCGCTTCGTTCACTCTGGCAACACCACAGCCCTTGCTGTATATAAGGACAACGAATCGTTCAATCCGCTGCATGTGCACAAAATCGATACTGAAGAGTGTAGGGTCTTCCGTGAGAGACACTAATGTGTCCGTTAGGTCCGATAAGCTGGTACAGGCTGCCCAGGCAGTCTTCTTGCTACAATCAAGGAACTGCGAAGTTGTGTCGCACCCAGTTAAGCTTTGGAAGAGGGGTAGCGCGAGAGACTTTGATGGACCAAGGTTGGAATGCCGGACATGGACTGGAATGTCACAGTACTTTTTCCGGTTCAGAAACCAACCCAGAGCTCCGATAGGCCGAGCGTATCGAAAAACCTGACTGTCAATTACTACGACGTCGCTGTCCACCGTGCGAACATAGGTTGTTGTATGACCCTGCTGTACAGCATGTGCCAGATGCAGGAGGATCCTCGTGTCTGCCTCGGAATGGTTGCATGGCTGGAGTGTTGTAAGGTCACAATCTCTATTGGCAAGCACGGTTTCGAAGTGTGTACTTAGCAGAAGCTTCCCGTCCATGTCAATCTTCGAGATCTGTGTGCTGATGAATGAGAACAGCTCCTTTTTGTTCCCCGCATACTTGAGAAAGCCACTATTCCATTCACGCTTCGTGATTGGAGTGCTACCATCGCCGACTCTTGTCTGTGGGCCATTTCCGCGTCGTTGTTGCGTGCGGGCTTTAAGGTTATTTTCCTCTGGTTAACTATCCCATACAGCGTTGATGCGTTGGGTAGTATTCTTCATTTGGGACTCCAAAAATGGTATGATGTTGAGTGACACATACTCATTAAATGTCTCAGCCGTTGTGGGGCGCACCATGTGTATCACTGCCGCCATATCCGACACTACGAACGTGGCTTGTGTTGCAGCAGATGCACAGCCAGTCGGCGCAGTGAGGCATTCGAGTACGTCAGACTTTGTCCCAGCTCGCAGTGACCCTTGATCAGCTAGGATCAGTGGTCCTCTTTGATTTCGAAGCGGAAGAATTCCATCATGTCGGCATCGGGACGCGACTGAAGTGAAAGGAAAAGTTGCGTTATCAAAGTCATGTTCTGCTTTTGTGTGCAATTGTCCTCATTGCCTTTTGTCTTGGGGTCAGGTCGATTGGGGAAGATGAACATGTTGTTCCGCTTGATGGTATCGGATATTGGTACTGAAGCCTTTTCCAGCCTTTCCGTTACATATGCTGCGTGAAGGGCTTGGCCCACTGCATGGATTTGAGATAGAGATGTAACAACGACCTTTTCCATGACATTCTGTGTATCGAATGCAACAAGCTCCTGACATGTGGCAATGAAAGGGTTTCCCATGTGTACTACCACGTCGACAAACGATAGTACATCCTTTCAAAACTTGACTTGCAAGTTGTGCCCTTCCTCGTAATGAGCAGTGGATGAAGGTGGTGGGTCGTAGACGGCTTCAAACTCTTCAACTATCCGCGCAAAAGCAGGCCTGGGCAATATGAACAGTGCAAGAGCCTCTGGATTCTCATAGAATTCAACAGCTCCGCCATGTGCCTGTAGACTTTTGTTGGACTGTTCGTGGGCTTGATCTTTGGCGATCAGGCTGAATCTTTTAGCAGACTTTTGTACCACAAAGTTTCCCTTCATAAATACAGCATTTACCTCTGGGTGATTCTCGGGTAGCTCGAGTATGTCGCGTATACATATACTGGGAGCCAACGTGCGTAGTTCTTATGGTCCATTGCGTGAAACCAAGCACAGAGTTCATCACATGCCTGCACATAAAGTAGGAAGTCCCCCTCTCGAAGGGATCGGACAAAGCGGGCCATCAGCAGTTCCAACTCGATAATGGTTGACCAGAACTTGAACTGGGGTAAATCTAGGGAATGTTGATTCCACATTTCGAATGACTCAGGTGGTCCCAGTACACTTTCGCAATACTCTGAATATGCTGACTGCTTGAGTAATAACGACAGTGAAATGAGGTAGACTTGATGGGCGTACCTTGTCCGATTGATGTGATGCTCGTTGAGCGCAGATTGTGCACAACCGGATGAAAGGACTTCTGTTTGAGAAAGGATAGTGGTCCACCCCGAGTCATGTAGCAGCTTGCCGGCCATCACATGCATCTTGCCTTCCATGTGCAGTGCGCCCATCATAGCAATATCAGCTTGTCTTCTCCCATGATATCGTGGTATTGCCATTGAATCAGTTTGATGAGAGCATACAATGGTTGAACTGCACCAAGAAAGCCAGTTTGCTCTGGGTTAAGGAACTCAGTACCCTGCATCGTCAGTGTAATTGCGTGCATCATTGAAGACGCAGATGCAGCATTAAAGACGTAGACTCGTAATTTGCTAACAATCAGTTAAGCCCCGATCAGGTGACTACGTCACCTTCTTCAAGCATCCCTTGGTTCAGCACCCTACAGTAGTTGCATGCGCCCTCCATGCCTCATCATTGACATTTACATGTTCTCCTGCCTGCTCCAGATGACGCCACCCACATGACAACCCTAAACCAATACCAACCCGACTTTCATCGCCGCCCTCCGTGACGCAGGTGTTATACAAATATATGAAAATCAGAAAATGTGCTTAAGGAGCCACATAATAATGGCTAATAAATATAAAATGGCGGAAGGTCATGGATTTTTTAACTCGTTCAATAATACAAATTTCAGACCAGAGAACGTCGATATGAATGCAATAAAGCTATTAAATGATGAAGCTAACTTAACTTATACTGGTAATCGTATAAAGTGGACCGGTGACCTTAATTCATTAAAGAATTATGTCGAAAATGTTATTGGTTTGACCGGCACTTGGAAATCACCTGGTGGAAATGCTAAGCAGTTTAAAAGTTCAACGTTTGATTTTACTTTGACCTGGTACCCGGGAAAGCAGGACTCGATATTGCTTCATGGAAAGGATGGTGAGCTATTCAAACAAATTCTGGTAACAGTTTTAGATACAGATCATATAGTAAGACAAACAGATGCTATGTTAGACAGTTTATCAGTGAACACGGCGGAGCCGCAAGGTACCAACAATAATGCGAGCGCTCCCGAACTACTAAAAACAGCTGTTAAAGACTGTGCTTCTCAGACTATTCACGAAAGCCCTCAATGTAAAAACTGCGAAAATTTGAGGGCAGAAATGTCTGAATTTGCTGAGAGACTGAATTGCTTATTCGATCTAACGCATAAAATTTACAACCTACTGAATAAATCGGTAACTACTGACCCACTTCCAAACTCAGGGCAAAGTTTGATAAACAAAAAAGACACTAACTCTGGGTATTGCGATCTTTCTGCTGACCTTGAGGGCGTTAAGTTAGATGTTGTAATAATCGAATCTAGATTTTCGAACAGCATTTCGGCAAATCAAAACGAGATTGGTAAAATAAATAAAGAGATTAATCACTTTCGTGATCAATTGTTCATTATGCAAAAGGAGCAGCAAAAGACTTCTATAGAAATTACTAATCATGATGCAGTAATTAATGAATTATCCTCTCAAGCATGTTCTTCACAGGAGTATAATTATCAATCTGGTAATGCGTCAAATTATGATGCCGGTAATGAGGAAAACGAAAGCGGTAATTCTATGGTAGCTAATGTAGAATCCAGTCAAGAGGAAAATGCAAATTTAAACGCCTCAATGCAGTCGAATAAAAGTTCTGAGAGAGAAATTTCTATAGTTTTGAGTAATGATGGTCATAATCCCGGCCTTGATGCTCCTACTCAGCTTGTAAAGCCAAATGAGATCACATCGCAAATTGCAACCCAAGAGCAATGTTTAAATGATGCGAAATTGAACACTATTAGTGTGGGCGAGAATAATTCCGTTTCTGAGAGCCCAGCACAAATCCAATTACATATTTCAAATATCTCGAAAAAAGCTCGTTACGCAAATAAGAGAAAGGATTGTAATGGCAACACACTATATTCATTAACCCAGACAAAGTCCTCCGATAGCACACATAGCCAATTAAATGATAAGCAAGATGGATA